>JAVJAQ010001807.1:0-114024 GCA_032362365.1 Zygogramma bicolorata
ATTCGTATCAGTCTGAAAGATATCTAGTTCCATTGTATTGTTCATCAATAATGAATAGCCAAGTATCTTTTATGTAAAATGAAACCATACTCGGAACCATGAGAAGTATAAGTACTGCCAGTATATTTCCTTAAATGAATTTTTTGAAGAATATTTCATGGAGTTCGTCACTACATAGCCCACTTTCTGCATTTTTCTTCTTCTTTTTTCCGTCGGATTCTTCCTACGACGAATTCTTCTAACGGCGAATGTCGTCCCCCCACTAACGTCATCAAAACACTAATGTTTTCGAGATATACCATAAACCCCGTAATGAAAAATTTTCTAAACAAGACCACAAACTTCACTCTGGAATACGTTTTTCAATGAATGGATACCCTTAACGAAAGTCTTTCGAGCGTATGATTCTGTCGTCTATGTAGTAAAACCTCAATCATGGATTTAGTAAAGGATTTTGTAAGTTTCCGACCTTCAAAAAGATTCGAATTCAAACCCTTCTCTTGAAAAATCCATATCGCCTTCGACACCTTTTCCCATTGTGAAAATATCAGGTATAATTCATAATAGTTAAATATATTTTAGAAAATAACAATAAACGACTTCATTTATTTTCAGCAATGAAAGGGCGAAGTGAAAAAAAATATCTTTTTATTTCAGGTGTTCTAACTCAGAAATATCAACTGTAATTGGGATCTTGTCCATTGTTATTCGGAAAATTTCAATGGTAATTCCGATTTTGTCTATTATATTCATGAAAATAACAAAAAGTTCAAATTCTTCGGTTAATGGAGACACACGACGTACAAAAAACCTTTATCAATGAGGTACATTATTTTGGCAAAAATGTTTTCATACTATAGGCTCACATTCTACATATGACACAACCTACAAAAATGCATGCCAACCGACAAGATTTTTCTGTTACGAGTTTTTCGAAAAAAGTGTGGTTTTGTGAGTTCTGTATGTTTGCTTTACTTTTGTTAAGGGGTTCTCATTGATGATTTTCTGTCAAAGTAGTCCTAGAGTAATTGGAACCAATTTGCAGACCTATGAAGTAATAACACACCATTTACTGATCTATACTACAATACATATTTTCTAAATCTTAGTTGTAAATTGTAATTTACCGAATGTCAACTCAATTCATCTGAATAACGGTTAACAATTTTAGATTACAAATCTGATATTGTCTGAATTATAGGTAAATAACTGAATAACAATTGATATTTTCTGAATTACAGTTGACCAATCTGAATTAAAATTGCTATTTTTTGAATAACAAATCACCAAGTTGAATTACAATTGATATTTTCTGACTTATAGTCGATCAATCTGAATTACAATTGATATTTCTTGAAAAACAATTGACCAAGTTTAATTACAAGTTGGGGCCTGAAATCAGGTGCCATATGAAAAAAATCGGCGTCCAGGTGGTTTACCCTCCAGGAAATACTAATGGCTCAACATACGTTATCCTTATCTGCTCATGCAAAAGCCGACAACGACAGAGATCTGTTAGAAACGATGCTCCCAACGAGTATTATGTCATGCCTCGAGCACTCGACACCATAAATAAATAAAACGTATCATATGTAACAGGTGCATAAAAAATAGGATCTGTTATCCGATATTCGTGATATCCATGCTGAGTGAATCTCGGTGAGACGAAGGTTGGGACATTTTATACCTACGGTACGTCAAGACATAACTGGAATGTTGAGGTATCAAATGATGTAATCAACTGTGTTAGTCCAGGTGAATTAGATCATATGGGGTAGAATTATACTCTAATTTATTCAGATAACTTATTGAAAGCTATGGTCTTAATTATCTGATCGATTACTAGTCACTAGCAAATTAAATGAGAAAAATTATGCAGTTTTATTCAATATATCAAGAATCTTCGTTTATGAATAGTGCTCCAGTGAAAAATCCTCTTTCCCCTCAACACTATATATTTTTGAAAATCGAATGAGTCATTTTTGAATCATTAGCTGTTTTATTATGTAGTTCAGTGATTTTGAAATGAACGATCATAATGAATCATAATGCAAAATCAATTTAAAAAAGTAGTAATTCAGTTTTTTCTTAGAATTCCACCCGAGGAAAGTCACAAAACTGCGACAAGTAGTGTGTTTCATAGAGCTACGTAATCTCCTCCCTCAGCTTCTGAAAAGGCCAGATACCAATGTCTGAAAAAAATCACATTAAAAGACATCATTCACATTTTGATTGAAGAAATTTTATCAAGGGGTGGCTTTGTTTTTCAAACAGGAGGAGTTACATCTTGTTCCTTTTTCAATTCCATGTTCAAAACAAAACGAAATAAAACTTCTCATAACTCAGAAAACGCTGATTCTCAAAAAAGAGGGGTTGTATAAAGTTGGGCTACTTATAGGGGTAGATTATAAATCTGCGCTTTTGCAGTTGTTTAGATTCCAATTGCTATGTATCTTGTGAGAAACAAACACAACTTTGGAAAATATCTGGATCTTCAAAATTGAAATAGCCCAAAAATTTGCCAAATTTGACGAGGAATATTTTTCAATAACGGACGTTGAATTATTTAAAATCATTCGGAAAGGTCTGCAAATTAAGACTTTAACTGCCAATAACCTCAAACATTCCACTCAATCAAATATTTTTCTTGCGATATTTGAATAATCACCTAGCCAAACTGGTTCCTACGGAATACGAATTTATCCATTAGTCCACAAATGATTTTTCAACGCTTCGTCCACATTCTTCCGACACTTCCACTTGAATGATTTTTTAATAATAGAAAGTACTTGGTAGTGAATGAATATATATCATAAAAGTTACTGAATGGAACCACACCGTTTCCGGTGTGTCCGTCTGAAGAATATGTCATTTGTCCAAAACGTTTAGAAACAAGGAGTGAAATCAGGGATTTTTATTATTTTTGCTGGAAATGTGAGCACATCTCAACATTTTCGGGTGAAAATCCACTGCCGGGCCAGTAACTTGACGGAATTCAACACCAGCAACACCTTAGCTTTTATCTGCTAGATAACCGGCTAATTATACATCCCTCAAAGAAGGAGAAGTTGCTGCATTCAACAAAAATATTTTTAGAACCAAGAGAATCATAGATTGGCATGGTTATAATGAGAAAATGGCTTGAATCATGGAAATATCGACCTCCGTAACGCTTTTCTTTAGGAAAATTATAAATATTTCGATACAGTATTTCGGCATATTTTACATTTTGCAACGAAACTGGGTATACCGTGTTCTCTGGTCCCCCCTTTCTTTTTTTTTTTTTCTCTTTTTTAATTTGAAAATTAATATCTCCCTGCCTTTCTCGACATATCTAAAAAACCCTCCTTTTTCCCTCCCTCCCTCTCTTTTTTGTTTGCCCCCTTTTTTTTTTCGGTTTGGGGTTCCCGGGGGGATCCATTCCTTTTTTGTTTTTTTCTCCTCTTCTCTTTTCCCCTTTTTTTTTTTAGAGGGGTGGGGGGGGGGAGTTAATTTCCCCCCCCCAATTTCTCTTTCCTCTCCCCCTTGTGGGATATCCTCCAACCCTCTTTTCTTTTCTTTCTCCTTGTTATCCCCTCCCTCGTTTTCCCAATTTCGGGGTTTTCCTTTCTCGAATCGAAAGGTGATTTCTTTCCGGATTTTTTTTTTTTTTTTTCTATATGGGATGTTGTGTGTGCTTCTTTGATGTTATCTGAAAATAAAAAAAAAGAGAGGAGAGAGGGGGGGGTGGTATATGTAGATTGTATACTCTAGTATTTGCTTTTTTCAAAATTATCTATTAGATGGAGTTGGTCTGAAATCCTCACCTCTAACGGTTTTAAGATGCAGAAAAACTCAAAGTCGTCTCCACAATTTAATATCCGAAAGATCCGATATTAAATTGTGGAGACGACTTTGAGTTTTTCTGCATCTTAAATCTACTACACTCCACTTTGAGATACAATGGACTTCTACCCTCTAACGGTTTTGATGGAAATGGTCCATGTGTACGAACAAAAAAAAAAGATTATTTTGTAGTGCTCGCTTCACAGCTGAAATTGGTCACCCGACTCCACTACAACGTTAGATCCAATAACTACACGGATAGTTGAACCGAGAGTTGAACAAAACAGTATTCCAGAAGGAGGTCGAAATTGTCCTGATAATTTCACACGAACGGTTCTCAAAGAACACCGCGTGAATCAAGGGACAGGAGATACGAGTTAATACTCACTTCGAAGGTAAGGAATTCCAAAGTTCAGCTGTTCTGTTGAAAAAAGATCCCTGAGCAAGATAGGTTCGACAGGTCTCCAGGCTCACAACAGGGTGAGAATTCTGAACTCGGTTCATCCGTGTCGATACTGTCAAGGGTGGAACGATTGATGACAATTATTCAGAAGAGAACCGACCGTGAAAATATTTATAGAAGAGAGACAAGCTTCCGACCCTTTTACGATGTTCCAACGTAGTGAGCGAGTCTGTGAGCGAAGAATAACCAACAATACGGATTGCCTTTTTCTGAATAGAATCAAGAAGCCCCAATGAATGTTTGAGTGCCGAGCTCCATACATGAGAACTATATTCCAAGCCAGGTCGTATCTCATTGAAAGCTGACGAGAAGTGAAGTATTTCTTCACACGAAATAGAAATCCCATGAGGAATGATTACTGATCGCAATTCGTAGCATCGAGATACTTGAATTTGTAGGAATAGTTACTCCTGACATCTAAATACTAGATAATGATGGTCGGCTTTCTTTGAGAAGGGAATTGACTGGGTTTTCCCAGCATTGAATTCCACCAAGTGGATGTTACCCCATTCTATTATTTTTAAGTCATCGTTTATTCTATTGACGTGAATGTTTTTCTGAATTTTTGTTTCTCGTGCTAGTATGGGGTCCTGTATGAACAGTACAGTCGCCCGCAAAACTATGCACTCAACGAGATGTTTTCTCCAGCAAATCATTGATATGAAGCAGAAACGAAGTGGGCACCAGTACTGAACCCTGTGGAATACCTGCATTTATTGGGAGGATATGAGACGGTACTGCATCAACAACCACAAACAGATACCTATCTGACAAGAAATTCTTCAACAAAGCACACAATGCTGCCAAATATGAGAAACATACACCGATAAGTCACTGGTTGTTGTTCATATTGATTGCTTCTTCCACGACTTTGGAAATTCTTGGTTGTTCCGAGTACGGATCTTGTGGAAAAAGAGATGATAACCTAAACTACCACTCGCGCTACGAAACGTGAAAAATTCAAAAAAATTCTAAATCCTCCCGGGCTTGTTGTTTCATTGCTTTACTGGCTTTTTAGGGCGTTGGTATATTCTCGTGATACTTATTTTTCCCAAGGTTTGCAAGGAATTCGTTATTTTTCGAATCGGGTTAACTTGAATTGAAAAGGAATTTAGTGTTATATTTAGTGTAGGTGTAATCGGGATTACTATTATAATTATCTTGAGTACTCTCTTCTGAAGTAAGAGACTTACCAGATGTCAAAGTCGTCATTGTGATGAGATTTAACGATTGGCTTGTTTAGAGTGGATATCTTTTTGACGAACATGTTTTATCGAAATGTTTGACAAGAATACCCAGTGGGTGGGACTTTGGCATTATTTTGTGGTGGATCGATATTTGTTTCGTAGTTTTCTGGCTTTGAAACCTACTACAATCTGGAAAGATAAGAACTAATATTGAAATTTATACAAGTGTAGAAGGTCAGATTTTCAATCTACCCCGAGAAGTTGCTGCGTCTATTGAAGAACAGTTCTTTCTGGATAGAACAAGTCCAATTAGTCAGCAACTTCTCGTATAATAAAATTTTGCCTATAAAAAAAATAATAAGAACTAATAAATATATGAAAATACTTATCGTTAACGTTTCGGAAACTAAATCCGCTTCCGTTCTCAAAAATTATACGCAAATACCTGTTCAAATGCGAATTTCTCTTGCAGGCAATCTTCGTAATTGACATTTGTCAAATATTTCAAATTTGACAACATTTTGTCCCTCAGGAGGGGCAGCCATCCGCGATCCATATCAAGCGAACTCATAGATATGCATTCTTCACCAGACAGCATGATGAAAGCAGATTCCTTCAATTTTCGTTTCCTGCCATTGCTCTTTTTCGTCATAATTTTAGTGTCGTTCCATTCTACTGCGTGATCTCCATCGGCAGTAAGAATGTGTTCTGATAATTTTGAACCACCTATCTGTCTGTTCTTGATGTACATCTTGTGTTCACTCTTTCGCACTTCCAATGGTCGAGACGTTTCACCGATATATTTTTGACCGCACGAACAAGGAATTTGATAAATACAATTTTTTGTGTTTTCCGTTGTGTTATTTGGTTTGGTATGTGTCAGTATTGACCTTAAAGTATTTGTTGTTTTGAATGTTGTTCTAACATTATACCTGTTGCCGATCCGTTTTATCTTTTCAGTCCAACGAGGGACATAAGGTATAATGTTTGATACAGGTTGTGTATTTTGTGTAGGTTGTATGTCTTCATTGTGGACTGTTCGGATTTTCAATTTCCATGAAAGTTTTTTAATGAATTTTTCTGGATATCCATTTTCTTTCAATACTGATTTTATGAAGTTTATCTCATTATTGATTTCTTTTCTTGTATAGATTTCATTATTAAGTCTTATTTTTTAAGATTGTGGTAGGGTACAAACCCAGAAAACTACGGAACAAAAATTTGGTAGGTATATCGTAATAAAGTATTGCACTTGCAAAGCGATGAGACATCGTTTAATGAGTACTAATTCCACAAACATCAGCACGAAGGACACCTCCGAACGACGTTTCCGACCTTCTTTCGTGCACCACAACAATTCATAATTCTAATTCCCTGTCATCCAATTTAAACGATCTAAAATAAACTCGTGATTCATTCCCGTTCGGAGACGGTCTCCCTTCGTCGCGATGCGCAGGAAAACGCCCGCTAATAATCCTATAAAAAATCAATTGCATCATAACGGCGAATCCGGCAAAACGTGCCGCTGACTGTTGCGAATGCCCTTTTACCATTATTGATTTTACTACGTATCCCCACTTGCAGTCAAGTGCATTGCCGGAACGATTGCATCGAAAGTGTCCCAGAGGTGACATCAAAACAAACGGCCAGTGGCGGGGATGTAGGGGTTCAATGTGTGTCAAGAATCGGGTTGTCAACTATACTGCTGAAAACAGCATTATACTGTTTCTCACTACATCATACTTTTTCCTGTTGAAGAAAAATAAAGTACATAAAATACTGTTTTCAGCATACTTAACAGTATATTACCTACCATACCTACTTTCTGTACTCGCCATCTCAGCATTGACTGAGAGAGTTTTTTCACCAATGAGTGAAAAGTGACGGGGGGATAGAAATAGAGCAACTATTGATTCAATAAAAAATAAGCTTCTCATTTATTTCAATTTTATCACTTAGAATTGTGGTGAGGCGTATGCGGTTATAAAAAAAGACTGTAAATAAATTAGTTGTGCGAGGAGCTCAAAAAAATATTTATTTGAAACATTAAATGAATGAGATAGTCTTAATTTTTCTGAAATACTATTTAATATTCTTCTGAGACCTAAATATACTCCGTGAAAATAGTTGGTAATCCTAGACAAAAATCGTACGGTTGTGGTGAAAAAACAAATACACACAGCACACAGCACAACGATTCCACCATCCAAGAATCTCTTGATGAATTCACAAATAATATTTCAGAGGATTATCAACAGTTAAAATGTCCTCAACGATTAGTACCATTTGTCAAAATAATAGGATATTTCCCTTTAACGTTTATTGTCCTTCTCACAATGAACTTCAGAATATCGGCAAGTTTCTGTTCTGAACTGCACCATAGAATAAAGTAGGTACCAGAAATCAAAAGGAAAAAAGTTAGTCATGTTTTGAATGTGTTGGCGAAGTTTGGACATTATCATATTTTGCATATGAAGGAAATATACTTATACTTACCTATATATTATACATACTTACTGAGGCAAAAAGTAGGTGAATTATTTCTCTCGAGATAAAAATATAGCCTACCGACTCCTAAAGCCGATGTGAGAGAATTGGGATTTTGACGGAAAAAGTGAGTACCTACTTATATATATTTATAGTCCATGTTATTCTACAAGAACTAACTTTTTTGATGCCACCCTTTTCTAATAATGTTCATACGATTCAAGTGACTTCGTCAAGTAGAGAAATGTATTTAATTCCTAAATTTGTTACGAAATTAAAAAAAAGAAGCTTCTGGTAAATTGGCCATTACCCAGCCATGTCAGTGTCTTCCTGGATTGGAAAACTGACATGTTATTTTCACTGGATCTGGTTTTCTTGCCTCAAAAAACAATCCGTAAATATTTCTTTTTTTCAAGATTCTTCTTTCGCGACGAATATTCTTGGATTAGAAGCAAATACATATTTAACACATATTTGAATGTACTTCAATTATCCTCCTTTGATATTTTTATGATATTTTGCTTTTCTTCCAAAGAACCAAAGAACGACGGCCTTCAAACCCGAAGAAAAGTAGTTATACTAAAGTAGAATAAGGTTTCGAATAGAATACGAACAGCCTAGGAAGTTTAGAAGGAGGTGGAGAAAGGTATTTTCTACTTCGTCTTTCTCTGAGTGAACAATCTGTCACCTTTCAACCTGAAAGTTACCATAGGAGGTTAGTAGCAAATCTATAAATATAGTGTCTGGTACATCTGCTTGAAAAGTCAGGACATAAACCCTTGTGTGTACAGTTCCTGTTTGCTTATCAACGGGCCAAATTTTAGTGCTTATTATTGATTTTTCTTCGCTCAGAGTTCACTTTATTGAAATTATAATTACTTGAACCAAAAAATTATTCTCCACAAAACGGGCCTCTAGCAGAACATAACTTCTGAAAGATGGAACTTCTGCTTCTTTTACGATTACGGCTATACTCCCAAACATTCCCAACTAGACATCCTCTGACCCCTTTTATTTTTTTTTCTGAGAGCTGTATTTTCAATATCAGTCTGATCCAGCTGTGGATTCCATAGTCCAGGTCGTTTTTTAATTTTAAGAATTTTAAAAATAAAATCCATAGAAGAAAAATATTTCAACATTCTGTTGAGAATTGAGTGAACTATTCCTCTTCGCCAAGTGCCGTGATTCTCAACCCTGTCTGCGCCACTGGGGAACTTTTATCATTTCATTGATTGACTCACATGATAATGTTACCACTTTTTTGCTTCGTCGTAAATGCGATTTTATGTACTACTTCATTTGAAGTGTTTTAATCTCTGAATTTATTGCCAATACCTCATTAGTTCCGGTGTGAAATTTCTGGTGTGCGGAAAAGCTCAGGGGGAACTGCAGGTAATGCATTGACCCTACCAGGTGTTTTATAATTAATGTTCTTGCTGCAATTGTATTCGTTAGATATAGTCATATTTTAGTTGCTTGGCAACTTGAACGGTTGCGTTTTTGAATTTTATGGGTGAATTTGAATTCCACCGCACCAAGCAAGTTATAAATTGTGATTTGCTCTAAGAATATTCTGGAAACCAGTTGATATTTGAGACAAATAAGTTATGTTAGAGGGAGATTTCAAGAATCAATTGATAATCTCGTTGATCAAAATGAATGAAATAGTCTAGCATCAAAAATGAAGTTTCTCATAGTTTTTTCATAGTTATTCATTATATAAGAGAAGAAAGTATCGAGGTTGTGTTGACGCAAAGCGTCGATAGACGAAAAAACAGAGCTAATCTGATCCAGTCCATAATACATGTGATGCAACAAACGACGATGTAATAATAAAATACATCATTACAATATATTGAAGTTAAAAAATTAACGGTGTGAATTGTGGATTTTAGGAATAGTGTGCTGTTGTACTTTTCTGGACAATTAGACCTGAGCTGCAAAGGAAACCATTATAGTGAACAGATATCTTTAAAGTCAGTTAGTTCTGTGATCTGATTTGAAAATTGAGAACTTATATATTTTTAGTAGTTATTTTGAATAATAAAAAGTCAAAAAATATCTGATTCAGAGTTTTTTCAGTAATTTCATCAACAGTGATAAATTGTTACCCGTCAGCAGAGATCAAATTTCAACTGTTTTTCCCGTCAGGGAGGAAATACATTTACTTTTTAGCCGATTATTATATTTTTGAATCAATGAAATCACTTTCAGTCACGTATATACTGGAAATTAGTAAAAATCACTTTGTGAATTATTATATCATTTCATTAGTTTTACTAGACGAAGAAATGAAATTCTGTTTGAATTGTGTGAAACGATGAAGAATTATTCTAACAATCGATGCCCAAAAGAATACAGAACTGAAAAAATCCGTTTTTTATTAACATTCGTTTGAATTCAGGAACGCTCTGTGACGTCAGTACCCTTATTTAAAGGTTTTTCAAAAAGCGATTTACATAACCTCCCAACAATAAATGTAACAATGGTCTCTGATTTTTAACATCGTGTACAGACTTTTATCAACCACAGGCTAGTGGTAGAAAAGCAAGGTACCATATTTTCAATCGGTAGATTATTTCTGAAAAAGTTGAGAATGTAGTTATTTGCTTTAATTCATTGCATTGTCATGCATGATGCGCCAAATCATGTAGAGTTGTTCATATTGAGCACCAAGTTCATCCAGAAACAAAACATTATTATACTTTCTATACTTACTATACTCGTTGAGATATAACAAAACTGTGTGAACATTTATAACATGTGGTTCTCGGTGGTATAGAGGTTAGCACATTAGCCTTTCAAGAAGGGTTCGATTTCCAGCCGGGCCACCGTACTGGGTAATGGCACGTTAAAAGGTAAGGCCTCGTTGATCCATTGCCCGCACAAGTTTCGACTTCTGTGGGTTGATGTTCGTCAGCTGGTTTACGGAAACGAACAACAACATGACGACAGATGAGTACCAATAAAGGAGGTGACGTCATGAAGTGTCGGTCCCATAGACTGTCAAAAAGTACAAACTTGGCTCACTGAGTAGAAAATGGCAGTATATGGTCTGAGGACTCATTTGCAGAATATCTGAGTGTTATCGACACTGTCACCTAGTTATAGGAATAAACGCTACTTTCAGATAAATCTGCGATGTGATGGGACATACTTGAGACTTTTTCAGATATCAATGGCCCTAACACAAATCAATACTAATGGCACTCGACGCGCGTTTTGCCAATAAGGTTAGCATCTTCAGTAGAAGAAAATTGACACTATATCTGAAGACTTCAGTTAGTACAATTCTAGGGTGCAGGCAAGCTCTACCTGCCAAGGTTTTTCTCAGTCCAACCAGGGGTTCGTCTATGAATCATTCTAATTAAATTTTCAACATTAAATTAAATAGTGGAGTCATCCCTTATATGTGACAGAATACTTCTTGACTTGAGATGAATTGAAGTGTGTGTTTTCTGACATTTGCCTGTATATTAAGAAACGTTATCAGGAAATTTCAATCGTTTGGTTAGTTTTGATTTCAATCAAAACTAACCAAAATGAATCATGTGTAATAACAAACGTTGAAAATAAAACGCTACGAACGCTTGACAGAAAACGACGTTGATGATATACATTCAGGGTGGCTTTCAGAGTTCGGAAATGGTGAAATGAATAAATTCAACATTAAATATTAGTACGTACGTGCAGCTTATCCAATCCATCTTCGCACAAACTCAGTTACTTTTTCAGTTGCACACTGGTAGTTTAGACCATGACGAAGAAAAAAACACTTTCTAGGAAAAAATTTCAATATAGTGAACTCATATATATAATAGGTGTTTTTTAATCCTAGTATACTCCACAGAGATCGCTGGGCATATGCGTTATTAAATCTGTGCCAAGATGGATTGGACAAGCTGTACACAGGTTCACGAAATACGTTGACACAGACATGAAATAATAAATAAATTAAACTGTCGGTGAATTGCTTTTTCATAATGTGAAAAAAGCCCATGAAAAAATGGGAATTGTAATTGGAAAAAGTCGTCTACTGATTATTCAGAATGACTGTTTCAGTTTTTCTATCATATTGAATTATGAGGTGTGTGAATTTTCAATATTCGACCTTCTGTTAACAGATTTTTTCCCATGCTTTTTTATGTCAATCATTTCATTCATGAGTTTTTTCTTCAATATTATCCGTCCTTTATTATACTGACTGTATTAGAGTCAGGAGTATGAAGTAATGACTTGTATATTTATACAATTCCTGCTATGTTCAGTCATCCTCTGTTTCAGATACCTACCCGTTTGTCTTATGACTACCTTCTCACACTCAGCACTTAGTATTTTGTAGATGATATTGGATTTCAAGCCTTTTCGTGTTTTTATTTCGAGTCCCGCAAAAAATGGTTTTCTACAAGCGTACGGAAAATTCCACTTCTCTAATGTTGAAAGAGTCACTTAATGCACTAGTGTGGGAAAGAGAAGTAAATCTGTTGAGTATTTGGGGAGTATACTGACTGACGTTCTGATGTTTAAAATCAATTTCATGACCTCTTCCAGTTGAGTTGCTGACAAAGCAGTGGAAAACCGAAAACTGACTTCATTGGGAAACATTTTTAGCTTCTGCAATTAATTTGCAAATTGCGCGTTCAATTTCGATAAAAATAATCATTGATTTTTTGATATGTATTTGATAATAAATGTTTCTTTATGTTAACTCTCGGGTTTTTCCGCACGCTAGTAGATAAAATAGTGTACCTAACACGTGTGTAAAGTGACTTTTCCGCAGGCGATTGCTGGCCGAACTCTGCTAACGCTTTGTTCGACCATCTGTAATCGCGTGCGAAAAAATATCACTTTCCGCACTTATTAGTAAAGTACTTTTTTTCCTGTGTTTTCACAGGAAACCTTTCTTATCTAGAATTAATGGTAGATTCGTATCTTCCTGTATCGAATGCAATTCCACATTGAGGACCCTTCCAAATTTCGATATCAGCTAGTTTGATTCAGAAGCCGCCGACATACGTGACTTACTGCGGACATCACGAGACGTCGTGAAAATCGCGACACCAAAATACCACCAAATACGGCGATCATTAGAATAAACGATCATCGACTATTTGTATCCGTGCCGAGCACCGGCACTATAATTTTTATTAGGTAATCGGTACTTATTCCGAATGTGTAATTAGTATCATCACAAGTGGTGGGTGTTGTGCTGGTACTCGAGGTTATTGTCCTCGCGTCGCAAGATTTTTCATTTGCTGATATTGTATGAACGCCCAATCTTGATTCGACGGCGCGCACTGGGGCAGATAACCTCTAAAGTTGTAAAAAATCTTAACGTCTGGTTCTCTACAGCCTTAGCAAAAACTCGGTAAAAAAAGTTTTGACGAAAATCTAAAATCACGTCCATTTTAATATTAAAAGACATACTTTCATGCAAAAATAATTGGTGCAACTTCAACCCTGTGCTACTGGTGAAACCCCCACAAATTTTTCAAGAGGTCGAGGGGTCAACTGACTCGGAATTTGGAAGGGATTTTCATGATTTACGAAACCTTCTTCCTTTTTTTCAAATCGATGAAAAACTTACCAAGAAATCGCGTCAAAATGTTTCAAAGTTTAAAATTTAATAGAAGCCCAAAAAGATTGAAACTAACGAATGTATTATTAGAAATGACCCCCATTAACTTCCATACAATAATACAATCTTGATTGAAAGTCATCCCGCACATTTCTCAATTCATTGTTGCAGTTCTTGGGTACATGTAGGAGATGGTATTTATTCAATCGAAATTGTATGGGAAATTAATGGAGGTCATTTCCAGCAATACTTTCGTTAGTTTCAATCTTTTTGGGCTCTTATTGATTTTTTTGAATTTGAAATTTATGGCGCGATTCATTGGTGAGTAATAGATTGATTTGCAAAAAAAGAAAGGAGACTGTGTGAGTCATAAAAACTCCTTCCAAATTCTCAGTCACTTGACCCCTTGTCCGATTCGAAAATTGGTGAGCGATTGCTACCCCCAACACAAGATTGAAATTGCACGAATTATTTCTGCATGGCAATTTATCCCCTACGATCTTAAAATGGACGTGTTTTTGGGTATTCGTCAAAACATTTACTTTGTAAGTTTTCGTTGGGACACGATGTATATTTGTAAGTATGCTGAAACCAACAAAAATACTAAGGAAACAGTCAATCTAAAAATGATGAATTCAGAAATTTTTTGAATTCTATTGGTGTGTCATCAACTGTTACCAGGAATAATCAATGACCGACAATACGGATTTCGCCATCAAATATCAACCAGTGACTTATGGCTTATGTTTCTCATATTTGGGTGCATTCAATCGAAAAGTTCGGAGAAATGATGGCTGTTAAACTCGATATTTCAAAAGCGTTCGATCGAGTTTGGCTCCGGGGTCTCCCTCCTAAACTGCCGTCTTATGGTTTGCCTCCTCAGTTGCTGAAGAGTTTTTTGTCTGATAGATCTCTGTATGTGGTTGTTTATGAAGTATCATATGATATTCTTCCAATAAATGCAAGTGTTCCATAGGGTTCAGTTCTGGCGCCCACTTTGTTTCTGCTTCATATCAATGGTTTGCTCGAGAAAACATCTTGTTCAGTACATAGCATTGCGGACGAGTACTCTTCATACTAGTTTCTCTTCCAGAGACCCCATGCCAGCTCGAGAAACAAAAATTCAAAGAAACATTCACGTCAATAAAATCAACGATGTCTTGGTAAAAATAATAGAATGGAGTAACATGAACTTGGTGGAATTTAATGCTGGGAAAACCCAGGCATGTCTTCTCATCCAATATCCAGATGTCAGGAGTGAATATTCCTACAAAGTCAAGTATCTCGATGTTAGGAATTACGATCAGTGATAATCTATTATGGTAAAACCTTGTGAGATAGATAGCTAAAGGTGCTTCCCGAAACTTGGATTTCTATTTCGTGCGAAGAAATACTTTATTTTCCGTCAGCTTCTAATGATATACAAGGCTCAGAAACGACATGTCTTTCAATATAGTTCTCATGTATGGAGCTCGGCACCAAAACATTCATTATAGCTACTTGATTCCATTCATAAAAGGAAATCCGTCTTGTCGGTGATTCTTTACTCATAGACTCGCTCACTTCATTGGAGCATCGTAGAAGGGTCGGAGACTTGTCTCTCTTCCAAAGACATTTTCACGGTCGGTGCTCTTCTGAATTCTTATCAATCGTTCCACCCTTGGCAATATCTACACGGATGACCCGACGAGTACAGAATTCCCCCCCCCCTTTGTTGTTGGCTTGGAGACCTGTCAATCCTCTCTTGCTCAGGGGTCTTTTTCCAATAGAACAGCAGAACTTTGGAACACCTTACCGAAATATTTTTTTTTTCTGAGGCTTACAAACTTCAAATATTCAAAGGGAATGTTGATTCACACGGTGTTTTTTCACGTGTTAGTGAGCTATTACGTTACAACTCTCAGGGTGGTGGGAGTGAAAAAAGTACAGTATCCGACTCGGGGATAAGGCCAATTACGTGCCCTCGCGAATTTTACCACGCTCGGCTAACGCTTCGTGCTTACAATTTTTTCGCTTCTGCGTAGTTGGCACTTAATCCCCCCGTTACGTAATATATTTTTTCTATGACTATTAAAAAAAGTTTAAATCACTGAAGGTGCATGAATACGATAATTTGTATATGTTTTCGACAACATCTTTATCCAAATATGACTCTTCAGTCAAGGTCAGTATTTGTTAGTCACATATGAGTATACAAATAACTACATATAATAAAATAAAAATTTGCATTAGTCACCCCGATATGTCAACAGTCGTAAAAAACTTACCCCGAATACTCATTCGGTGCTCGTTATACTACCGACGAAAGAGGCTATTCGAAAGCAAAAATAGAGAATAAACTCAGAAAAATACAGTTCCTATTAGCTGTTATGAGATCTAAATTTCAGATACGTTTCTCACAATTGGGATCTAGTATACTTCACCAACGGAATGCCTTCAAAAAAGATCAAAATTTCGAGTATTTCCGAGGATATTTGGAGAAATTTGAAATTTAAGTTTTTTCCTGGTTTTATAGAATTGAATATTATGGAACTATTTGCACAATTTCATCACCACTCTTCCCACCATCACCATCAACTTCATTTTTGTCATGAAATGCATCTGTTTCCGATTTCAATATCATGCAATAAAATTTTCAGTCGAATATTTATTAATGAATGATTATTTGACAAAACAGAGTTATTGATTTGATACGCAATTAGCACATGGAAGTAATTGAAACAAATATTTCCCTGTGATCGTAGCATTTCCTAGATGCATTCTATGATAAAACAGTAACTGCGTTTGTTTTTGTTGATACCGGCTGATCGTCACACCAATTCACGAATGATTGAGCATCGAATTGCATTGATTCTATTCAAGCATAGTATCATGTTCATCAAGTCATTACTAGCTGAACTATCAGCCAAAAAATGTACAGGATGTACTAAGATGTTCAACAACTTTGTCATATTCCTAGAAAAAAACCATACGCTTTATAGTAATTTTCTTTGTTCAGGTATATTCTGATTACAGTTGTTTAAACCATTAGATATTTTGAAAATTATAATTGAGGATTTATCTAATAGCTTCAATAAATTGGTAAATGCATACCAAATTTCAAATCATTCACCGAATCGGGATATAAGATAAAAATGGCAAAAAGACCGTTGAATTATTGAAGATGTTGCATAATTATTGAATGTTTTAGTTCGCATGAAGCCAAAAAGAAGTAATTTGTCTGCACGTTCAGAATTTCAATTATACTCCTCATTTCCCAGTAGCGTTCAATTTTCTACATTCTTTGCAATTTCGCAAAAGCTCTCCGACAAAAACGAAGCGGGTTCCTTCAACGAGTTCTATCGACGAAACATCTTCATTAATTGATCATTTGAACATTGAATCAGCGACAAATTACCATCTTTGAGATGTGGCAACAATTTCCAATTTCCTACTGTATACATAATCGATGTTTATAATGAGACATCTGGCCTGCTAAACATTTTTTTTTTCATATCATCGACTGCTTAACCACGCATCAGCTGTACCGATGAAAGATACCAGCTTCACGATATTGTTATTAAAATACTAATTATGGAAGTAATTAGGTACATCATCCTAGTTTCCGCTGCTCTGTTGCTCTAACTAGGAAATAAACAATTTCGTGGAACGGGCGTTAATAAAAGTGCCGTTTTTGGAGCGTGCGGTGCATAGAAACCGTTTCTGAAAATCTCCATTATTAGATTAACGATACATGGAAACGTGATGAGTACCTGTGTGGGTGTTCATTTCCTACTTTTGGTGTACCTGCATGAAACGTTTTCTGAACTGTCCATACTGATATTCATGAGTAAGTATTTCAATTTGATATATGAAAATATTTTATTATTCAAGATCATTCGAATATGAGCTTGTTTCTAACCTACTGTCATGTTGGAAAGTGACCAATTTTTCTCTTAGAAGAAGACGAAGTCGGCAAAACACCTCTTGGCACTTTTCCAGCTCCGTCTTCTTTTATTCGAAACGTAATTTTACTTATCTAGATCCGCGCTAACATTTATTCACCAAATCAGGCGCACCCTCACACGATAATGTAGCTACCACATACTATCTCAGTATCGAACGTACAAAAAAATAGGTAAGTACCCACTTTCACCATCAGAACCTCAAACAAACCTCTTCAATAATAAAAGATTCAGTCAGTTTCAGAAAATGAACCGTTACCTTAGCATCTGCCATTTTCCCAAGTGCAGCATCTATTACAGCACTGTCTCTTGTCAGCCATGCTTATTGCTCAGAATGCCGCCAAATTTCAATGAGTAATCCAGACAGTGCCTATATGCAGCAATCCTCAGGACACAACTGAAATGTGTGAAATATTACTGGTATGCCAAATGCATTCATTGGAACGAACCCAAAATGTGGATATATGTTCCTACATTATTAAATTTTACCCTGTACGTGAATCAAATCACTTTATTTATCCTGTAGAACTTGAAAGTTATATGATAGGTCAAATAGCATTTTGCACTTACCTAATATAATACTTAAAGTGAAATTAGACCAAACATGGAAGATATGAAGGATTGTCTTAGGCATACGATGGTAGACAAAACATATCGAATCTTCAAAAACTTCATTCAACTCAGCTTCATTAAATGATAGAAAAAATCACAAATTGAGAAATTCATCTATGGTTTAAAAATTATGATCCAGTAAATACATTCTAAGGGTAGTTTTGAAAACCTGAATTCTATCAGTAGTTTTCAATGATTCGGGCAGGTTGTTATAAAGTTACCGTTATATTTTGACAGGATTCATGTGAAAATCATTGCACTTTCTTGTATTTACATTTTGGTAGGAGAAATTGCGATAATATTTTGACCTATTGGTATGTATGATTACACACATTTCAAAAATGTACAAATCTCTGCAGGCTGTTCTCTGATTTACGCCTGCTAAAATTCGCAAAATCTTTTTTTGGTAATAATTACATTTGGAGTCAATTGGAGCTTTCCCAAAGGGCAAACGCCATATCTGATTTTAGATTCACTAACTGTTCAGTGGTTAATATCGGCTTAAGATTTCGTATCAGGTACGAAACAGAACATAGTTTCGATATCAGTTTATTACAATGACTCCTCCAGTTTGAACAATTATCTAGCGTGTCGTTATTTCTTTCGAAGCCATTGTTACCCCGGTGATATCGGTTAGGAATACACTGGCGAATTTCTCCAGGGCTCAACATCGTGGGACTCCATCTGCTATATCAGTCCGTATGTTTTTCTTCAATTTATTCGGTGAGATGGAAACCTTTGATGTAGAAGTGTAAAATTGTACCAGGCATCAATGTCCCTAACACTGAACGTACTCTGCTCTTTTTTGGCTAACAAAGTCGGCATCTTCAAGAAAATTGACATCTGGCATAAAAAAATACTTGGCATTGAGAATTGATACTATCAGTTTTCCTACCTTGAAGATTTTGAGCGAATCGCTTCTCGAATTCAAGAGATATCAAGTTGGTATTAGTGTAATAATGAAAATTAAAAAAAGGATAAATTTCATGAAGTTCTTGGTGACTTCTGAAGTCATATGGCCTAGTTTTTAGGTCGCAGTCTCAATAAAGTAAGAGGAAGACATGAGCAGCACTTATCTAGTACTTTTATGTTCAAATGTCAAGCTTCAAACAGCCTATAACTTTTTTTTGTTTATAAACTCAGATAATGCTTTCACATGTCTGTTTCATTTCACAGTTATTTTTAAAATTCATCCATAACAGAAATTTGAAAACTTCATTTTCAAATGGGTTCCCATTCTCGAATATCGAAATATTTATTTGAGTTGGTTTTGATATTTACGGATGAGATCAAAACCGTGGTTTTATTTTTCATTTTCAGTCATAAGAATCGTCTGAACTTCAATATGACCCAATTAATATATCCATAATATATTATAGAGAACGTAGCTTGAGTTAGGAATGAAAACAATAATATAACGTTCCATTGGCTTATTTCAATTTTTAAATTCCATATCGAAATTAATATATCTCACCCATGGATATAACTATTCTTCATAATGAATTGTATTGGCTTGGAATTCCATGGATTATGATGAACACAGTGAATTAGAAATGATAGAATTGAACACCAAGGGGAACCAATCAAATGTATACATGTCAAACTTTGAGGATGGATGAGCAGAAGCAATAACAAGAATAAAAAGTCATTGAATTATTAGGCATAGCCTACTCTGTAGGTAGTTTGAGACTGGCCCGAACGAATTCTTCAAAAGATGATTTAAAGATCACAATACAACAAAGGTTATACCATTTTTGGGGATCGCACATCCTGATATACATATATCTTAACTGAAAATGATATCGTCTTCATGCCAGAAAATGAAAAACAAACTTCCACTGAGCACCGCGTAGACGAAGTTGAGGAATGTTTTGTTGGCAACGAACATTTTGGAGTCGGTGGTGTCCTATTTCAATGATTTAATTAGATCAGAGCGGCCTTTATGTGTAATTAACGAGTTATTTTATTCTTGTAGTCGATTAAGATGCATTGCCACCCAGCCAGTAACACTAATGAAACGAAAAAATAAAAGAGGACCCGGGCTCAGTACTAATTATACACTGAGCGTAATGGCCTCTGTATTG
Organism: Zygogramma bicolorata; assembly: GCA_032362365.1. Classification (NCBI taxonomy): domain Eukaryota; kingdom Metazoa; phylum Arthropoda; class Insecta; order Coleoptera; family Chrysomelidae; genus Zygogramma; species Zygogramma bicolorata. The sequence continues at coordinate 20,181 of JAVJAQ010001807.1, forward strand.
TTACAGCCTTATGACATTTACAGTAAAACATCCAAAAGACATGCTGGTTGATTTATTATTAAACTGGAACGAAGATGAGTTTAGAGAAGACAAAAGGAGTCAACTTTCAGGTACTTCTTTTTCCCTTTAACAGGCATTCCATTTTTTTGTTTTTTTTCCTAGAAATGAAAAAGAAAAAGTTTTATATTCTCATAATCAGGTCTTATCTGGTGAATCTTGAACAACTCTCAATATTGAATATTGGTTATTGAACATAATTGACAACTGTTATGGAAGAATGTTATGATGCACCATCGAGATTTCTGAACTATCTTTTATGTAATAAATTCCAAAGAACGACGGCCTTCAAACCCGAAGTAAAGTAGTAATACTGGAAACCTCGGCCGCGAAAGCCTTAACCATTTTATCTTTTATGTACTGGATTTTCAATATGATATAAAATTGAATTCCCATCAAACTTTATTTCCGCTTCATGAGGTGCTACTAACAAACGTTTTGGAAGTGGTTTTCTGTTCCGCATCGTTCAGAACATTCTTTCCGAGATTTTTTCATAACCGCATTTTATTGAATAGTTCAGTTTCCACCACAAGAATTCCAGGATGTACCAATACGCGTAATTTAGACCAAGCTTTGATTCAGTTTTGAGTTTCGTGTTACAGATGTTCATCCAGATTTACTTGTTTGGTAACAGTAGCTCTCGAATAGGATTGTAAACTATCGTCATTGTTGTTTCCGGAGAGAATTAGGCAGATTTGTTATGATTGACAAATCTGCCTACATATCCATCCCTCTGCAAGCGTGGACAACTTCCAACCACCGTGTATTTTCAACTGTAATGACGTTCATTAGCGACTTCGCTTTTTCAAAACGCATTTTAGGAGCGTGAAAAAATGACACTTCACGGCATTTTATTTCATTTTATACTGTTACGAATCTCCAAGCGCCGGCTCTGTCGGTCATAAACGCAGAATGATATGAGGGGTCGAAGAGAGATTTTTCCAGGAACTCGTGGATCGCCTGGAGAATTCGATACACATCATCGAGGCCTCTCTCGAAGATTCTCCATAAGCGTACGCAGGTATATAAGCAGAAGCTTCATCGCAAAGAAGTTAGTTGTTTAGAGAGAGAGAGAGTTCAGCAGAGTTATTCAGATAGTTATTCGGAGCGTAGTGGAGAGAGCTTTGGTATTGCTAAGTGCGGAAGTAGAAGAAGAGAAATTATATTGAAGAGAGGTAAACAGAGTATTTCAGTACAGAGCGTTGGAAAGTTAGCGGAGCAATTTAAGTGATTGTGTTGTATTGTGTTGTGCCAAAGAGTTGTAATAAAAGTAGTTTCGTGTTGTTTGGAGTTTTAATGGGGGGAACCCAAGGATCTATCGTAACAATACTTTTTCAAATGTCGTTAAAGAAGTGGTACTTCATTCAACTCCCCAGGGAACTGTCCTTGGTACTTTTCTCTTCAATTTCAACGGATTATTCTCTTTGTGAAATAATGATAACATCATGGGATTGCCAACGACACAGCTATTTTTCATAGAGCGGCCTGGAATGAATTGAGAGATACGGCTGAAGCTGGAATCTCAGGAATAAAGCAATGGCTGGATTTCAGGTTGCTTACCGTTAATACGGAAAAATCCACCAATCTCTTCCTTACCTGTAATTCGTCTAGTAGACCGACTTTCAACCAGCTTAATGTGAATTATCATCTGAAGTTCTTCACCATATACCCTGAATATTTAGCATCTTTTGAAGAAACATTAGAACATTGTAGTATTACCTAGTTGAAAGCCACCTTCGATATGATATACTCGCTTACTCGTTTGGGATTCCGCAGAAAAAAAACTTTCCTCCATACCATGGAGGTCATGCAGAGAAGATTTTTGAAATTGATTTATTCAAAGAACTCTCGATATCCAACAAAAACATCATATACTGAAACAAAAATATTCGATATCAGGCAATTATATCATCACTACTCCTGTGTGAGATACTACTTACGTGAACAATTTTTCCAAAAACCGGAACACGAACACAAGATTCGAAAAAAACATCACTATATCATTCCATTCATGTCCAAAACAGCTTCTCAAAGACCATACTCTTACCTCGCGATAATATTATACAACAGTATTCGATAAAACATAAAACACTAATCAGTATAAGTTAATTCAAATGTCAGCTGAGGAATCACCTATTCAAAATTCGTGAAACTGGTTGATTATTTCGAATATTTTCCTCATATATAAAATGTCCCATAAGAGCAATGCAATTATCGAAAACTTACAGCGGTAATTGCATTGTATCAAGTCACCATAACAACACATTTGAAACCGTATCGCTAGACGTCAGTAAACAACACAAATGAATGTCAGATAAACTTCAAAAATAGAAAAATATTTCGCGTTTAGGTGAGTACTCCATACAATCTATAGAGGAAAGTATAAATGAACGAAAAATAACATTTCCTTGAGAATTTCTTTATTCGTGAAATATTCCAATGAATTACATTCGTATATAAAAATGATCAGATAATTTTGTATTCAAGCGTGATATCTTATACAAATTGCATTCAGTTATTTTCACATTTTGTAAAAGAGCCCTCGTCCTTCGGACTCGGGCACTTCCGCCAAAATATGAAAATAAACTCTTGCAATTTTTAGATATCACGCTTTCTTGCAAAATCGGTAATTTTTATGCACTCGTTCAATTACAACCGATAATTGAAAAATGGAAGAACTTCACCATGCTAGTTAAAAATACCTAGGTTAAATGGTTACATCTCTCTGATATTTTATTAAACTAACCTTGCCTTTCGAACATATACTCTATTTTTTATTATATATGTGTTGATTTATTATTCAAATATATTTTTTTAATTGTATATCTCAAACCGTCTTATGGTTTGCCCCCTTAGTTGTGTTCCCTGTTGGAGATTTTCTTGTCTTATAGGTCTCTGTATGTGCTTGTTGATGGAGTATCATCTGATATTCTCCCAATTAATGCTGGTGTTCCACAGGGTTCAGTTCTGGCGCCCACTTTGTTTCTGCTTCATATCAACGATTTGCTCGAGGAAACATCTTGTTCTGTACATAGTACTGCGGACGACAGTACTAGTTCCTCTCCCAGAGTCCCCATACCAACTCGAGAAACAAAAATTCAAAGAAACATTCAGGTCAATAAAATTAACGATGACTTGGTAAAAATAATGGAATGGGGTAGCATGAACTTGGTGGAATTTATTGCTAGGAAAACCCAGGCATGTCTCTTCCCAAGGAAAGCCGATTTATCATCATCTAGTATTCAGATGTCAGGAGTAACTATTCCTACAAAGTATCTCGATGCTAGGAATCACGATCAGTGATATTCTCTCATGGGAAAACCATGTGAGATCGATCGCTAAAGATGCTTCCCAGGAACTTGCATTTCTATTTTGTGCGAGGAAATACTTGACTTCTTGTCAACTTCAAGGCTCATATACGACCTGTGTTGGAATATGGTTCTCATGTGTGGAGTTTGGCACCAAAACATTCATTGACGCTTTTTGATTCTATTGAGAGAAAGGCAATCCGTCTTGTTGGTGATTCTTCGCTCACAAACTCGCTCACTTCATTGGAACTTCGTAGAAGGGTCTGAGACTTGTCTCTCCTATAAATATTTTCACGATCGGTGCTCTTCTGAATTGTTATCAATTGTGAATTTGGAGACCTGACGAACTTCTTTTGCTCAGAAATCTTTTTTCAATAGAACTGTTGAGCTTTGGAACTCCTTAGCGAAAGATGTCTTTCTTGAGGCTTACAAACTTCAGAAATTCAAAGTAAATGTTAATTCGTATTTCCGGTCCCTTGATTCACGCGGTGTTCTTTGAACATTACAGGGCTTTCCTTTCGTGTGAATCTGCGTATAAAAAAAATACACCTATCGGACTATTGCTTTGTTCCACAAATAATGTGATAATGTTTGTGATTTTCTGTATTTTTCATTTGTGTGAATGAAAGCGTATTCATTATTATCAATATCAATTTCAAATAGTTTAGTTTTCATAACGATCGTAGAAACAGATACATTCAAAGCTACTCTTGCTGCTATTCAGCTATAACCCTGCTGGTATATAATGTGCCTATTTTATTGAACAGGTTCAAAATCAATAACAGTTCACGTTGATTGGATATTTCTGTTACATGCGTGTTGGAACGCTTCGTGAATCGCCAAGATGGGCGAATCGCTTATGCAGATTTCCAGCACACGTACAAGACCCAGTTTGTTCGGGCGAGAGCTTCCCATCCCGTTAGGCGTTATTGCCACACCATTCATTATTATCGTTGTCGGCATTCGAAAAAATCCGATCCTGAAAATTCACCTTGCCCCGAGACACAGAGTCCGTTCCGTAGGGCCGAGCAGTGGCGTATCATTCGCAAGGATTTTGCCAGCATAAATAGCATAGCAAGTTGATGATTAAACCCTGATGTCGATGATCTTACAAAAATGAGGGCCCCTCGCGAGCATTTATTTTTTTGCCAAAGCGGGACATCTGCGTTATTATATAAAAAATGTTGTAATGTTTTACAAGTTTTTTTATTGTATAAGATAGAATAATACAGAATAACCGAAGCACTAAACACAAAATAGTTGAGTAGGCACGACTCATTAAGCCCCAGTAGTGGCGTGACTTTTAAGTCGTATTTTCATATTCGTTGGCTGAACAAATTTGTTTCAAAATATAGGGTCTTGTTTTTAGATAAGTGCGGAACTCAGTACATGATTTATTTATATTGTTACGATACATCGTTTATTAAAACTCCAAACAAGACTTCACTACTTTTATTATTTTATCACAATACTCACTCAAACTGCTCCGCTAACTATCCAACGCTCTGAACTAAAACTCTCGGTACTAGAAATTCTCTACTTCAACTTCTGCACTTAGCAATACCAAAGCTCTCTCCGATAAAAACTTTCCGCCTCTCCACTAAGCTAGAAACTCTGATAACTATCTGAACAACTATCTCTGAATAACTCTGCTGCATCGGATAAATCGCTTTCGAATATATACCTGCGTACGCCTATGGAGAATCTTCCAGCCAAATCTCGGAGATCGAATTTTCTCGGTGAGCCGCGATCTTGAAGGAAACAATCCTCCTTCGACCCTTCATATTAATTTGCGTTTATGAGCGACAGGGCCGGCGCTAGGAGACTTATACAATACTCATCTACGTAATCAAACTAGCTTTCATTACTAACACCTAACTGTGTTTTATCATTTGTCCATATTTTGTTCATTTGAGAAATCGCAAAGTTGAAAATAAGTGAAAACTTGGCAAAAACTTTCGTATCTTGGCTGCATCTTGGCTGCTGCTAATGAATCCTTGCGTGATCAACAAATCTAGCATTTTCTGCACCTCTTTCCACGTAGACACATTCGTTGAATTTACCAATTCTAACGCTTTTAGTCCTGTGTTGAATCAAAACCAGTATCCTTTACTTGGCAGCAATTTTTACATTCTGCTGGTCAACATCAGCTTCTCTTTCTTGTAATTTCACTAGCAGGTTGCGTACGATGTTAGGAAGGAAAATCGTATTCTCTTTCAGTGCCAGATTTCCATTTCCAGAAGTTACAAGAAATTAAATCTGAAGCAGAATGTCAATTCAACACAGAACTAGAACTAGAAGAAATTTAACAAAAGTGCCTACGTAAATAGCATGGAAATTAGGTTTTCGGAATTAATTTTATAAAACAAGTAAATGATACTTGGAGCAGTGGTGTCATTTCGACACAGAACTAGTACTAGAAGAAATTTAACAAAGGTGCCTACGTGAATAGCATGGAAATTAGGTTTTCGGAATTATTTTCCACTCCTATTCAGACCAGATGTTCTGCAAACTGAAGTAAAAAACGAACTTTTCTGGAGAAATAATCAGTTTATAATCCATTGGTATTTTTATACTTTGATTATAACTCTTCTCACTTCAATTGATTTTTGCGATTTTTTTCAATTAATTATTATAAAAAGAGGCCGAGATGAAACAAAAATAAATCACATAATTCACTGTGATGATAACAGAAAGGGCGAATACAATGAAATATTAAATAACACAACTTATTGGTCCTCGATTTTGATAACGTTTTGCATTATGCTACATTTTATTTTGTGATGTTAAAATGGGTTTCATTTTATTTTTATAGATTTTTCATATAAAAATGGAATTTTTCCACTTCTGAGGAAACATGTCAGTAAGCCATTAAAATTTGTATGTCAAGCTAAATATTAAATTGAGTTCGCGGTGTTATATTGGAAAATTTTCGATCATTCCTCGTATCAACCGACTACACACTACACCTATTTTTATAATTCCACCTTGACGCCACAGATTGTTGATGTAGATCGTCACTTTGATGATAGGAATAAATAATGTCTTCATTCTTCTACCTGAATGAGATCCCAAGCTACACTGGAAAGAACATGATAAATAATTTATATAAAATCAAGATTGAGCACCTGCTGTTCGAAAATTGGGTAATATAAAGAAATATTTATCTTTATACTCAAGTATTCTTCAGGATCTCTCTGATTTAATTTGTTTTTTCGTGTGATATAATCTTCAGGGTGTCTCGTAACACGAAATGATGATTGTGTTCGGAGTCTTCAGTAATATAAAACGTATTCTCAGACCTATTTTGAATATTCTGGACAAGCATTTAGCGACAGTCGAATATTCTTATAATTAACTTTAAAATTCGGTATAGTAAAACAAAATACTCCATAATATGACGGTATATCTTGAAATATTTTCATTTGTATTTTTGTTCCACACTTCTCTCAATAAGGACACAAATTCAAAATCAGTATCTTTCTATTGACACCAAAGTAGCCGATATCAATTATGATTTAGTATTTTCATTTGTAAAGTGAGTCGTTTCGAAATTGTCGCTTGAATCGGATATTTTACACTTGAAAAGGTGTAGTATAGAATCTCACTGAATAATCCACAAACTTTACAATTGAAGTATTATTTATAACAAATCTTTAATATATTAGTATATGACACGAGAAGATGTTGACATATGATTTTGAAAACTAATCGCTATAATAGTATTATGTTATTAGAGCCTAGAATAATTTCCGGACATCTTTCATGTCGTCATCTGTTGTTCGAAAGCCCAAATACATTTGTGAACGCATTGTTGGTCCCTGTCGATACCGCAAGTGACGCTGACAGTTTCCCTGCATCTTACGAAAGAACGGACAGAAAACAAAAACATTTATATTATAGGATCATATACATATCAATTTATGCACGAAAATAAAAAAATCCAGATATAAGATATAAGAATGAGTTGCGAGAATAAAAAAAGTTATGGGCACTTCGCATAGTTTTAGCGTTATTAATTTTCAATAATTCTTTAATTGACCTAGTTTGTAAATTTCTGGAAGCAATTTTCTCAGCGAAGACTTCAAAAATGTATCACGGGTCGAGATGTGAAGGGTGGGTGTTTTTGACTAATTTTAACTATTTTCAGGTCGACCTTTCAGCCTTCACATTTCGAAAACTAGTGAATGAATAGGTTTATGGTTGAGGATATTTTTGTTGGTAATTTGATAGCAACTCTTATTCATCTCTAGTAAATTTGGCTTATTCCTGATATTTTCGGAGATGTGGTACGAAACATGTTGGAAATTTCATCTTGCGGAAATACAGTAAGGTTGTTGTAGGAAATTGGGTCCAAAAATCGCGATTCCTGAGATTTATGTCAACAGCTTTGTCGAAAAATCAATATAATGAACTTTTCTAGATTCATTCTCTTATTAATCCCTGACGACTCGCCTATAAACCATCTCGGGGTGATGGTACGTATCACCCGAAAGTGTTCATTTTTAGCAAATAAGTATGTTGAATTTTTTATAGAAGTGTTTTTTTTTCTTCAACATTGGTATGAAAATCTCAAAAATGTATGGGATTACTCTTGAAAATAGTACTCATCTATACTACTCTCATAAAGAGGTAAATTACGAACTTGGGTATTTTTGTGGGCAGCATGAGGTTTCGGGAATTATTTCTCGACTCTCTTCTTCTCCGAATCAAAAAATAGAAATAACAACTCAGAATCAAAAAAAAACAAACACTCTCTGTTGATAGAAAAGGGAGAGTCAATCTAAACGGCTACTCCCCTGCCTATATTGCACGACGTTCACTGGGATACATAATTTCTAGTGAATGTGTTCCGTAATTTATGCATTTTCCCACCGAAAAGTTTAAGGGATAATTTTCTGTGATCGAAACGAGTTCTCATCTGGGCTGGAATGAAATATAATGATGCGTAGTGAGTGAGAGATTTTCTACAAATAGCTCTCTGTTTTGCTTTGTGTAGATATTTTCTATGTGTTGTTTGTATCTGATTCCATTCTCTTGTGCTTAGTATACAAATTGAGCAAAAAAGAGTTCCCTCCGTGCCATATAGGCAGGGGATTAGCTGTTGCAGATGGTCTTCTCTTTTTCTTTTTGTAATTGAATCAAACGTTTCTGAATGATATACACGTACCTATCAATCAAGAAATTTTTGTGAATTTTTTTATTTCACTTCTTTCATAGTAGTTGTTATTTCTATTTGATGATTCGGAGAAAGAGAAAGCCAAAAAATAATTTCCTCTGGGCGTGAAGATTCTAACTTTATTCATTTCCTTGTTTGTAGGGGGTAATCTTCGAAAATACTGATCCGATCATAAAAATATTTTCACCAATAGAAAGCTACAATATTCAGGAGTGATATAGGATATATTTTAATATGATTGAACAAAAATTTCAAGGAAAAATAATAATATGTGTAAATCAAGTCCGAGAAAAGCGGGCGAAACGGAATGCGCTGACTAAACGGTTCGGTTCGACTGCTATGTGGGCGAAGTCTCGAGCAACAGCTAGTATTTTCGTATTATTACACTGTGGCGAGCTACCTGGAAAGAAAATTTTCTGCTATCTGTCAGTATCTGTGAGAGCATGGGAAATTCTTCTGCGATTTAGATTTTGTCACTTGAAGGTAATTCAGAAAATGTGAAATTTAATCCAGATTATGTGGCCATTGGTGACTCGAGACGAAATTTCCATATATCGGAATACAAGGCAGGTCAATGAATCTTCATAAAAACTGTTGAACTGCATTGTTGAAAGCTCGAGTAAAAAAGTTGAAAAACAAAATGTGCGATCTTGATTACAACAAACTTCAACAAAAATTCACTAAAAAATGAGAGGGACAAAAAAAACAATGTTAAAGCAGAAAATTATGTCCAAGAAATAATATTTGCATAACTTCAATATCAATTCTTTCATATTTCGCAAAATAAACGAGTACCAGCAGAAAAATAAGTATTATCTACTATGTGTCCTCCCCTCTTTTATTTTTTCAATTAGTCAACTCAAAAAATTGTAAGTTGGGATGATGAAATCGATACAGGAATACTAGATTTAGGAGTGGAATTGACAGTTGAAAATTTTAATATGGCGACTGTGTGTTATCTGGAAAAAAATTTAATAGAAAGGGGGTTCTTGTGATACATCCTTTTGAAGCTGCTGGCGAATAATATTGTTACGTCCTAGCGCCGGCCCTGACCATATCGTAAACGCAAGGCGAAGGACCGCGCCGTAGCGTCGTCATTTTCCAAGAACTGTGTTTGCCGCCTGGAGAATTCGAGACGCGTCATCGGGGCTTCTCTCGACGATTCTCGATTGGCACGCAGATATATATACGGGACCGGTTTCGCTGCGGGGGAAGAATTTGTATTACGGAGAGTTAGAGGGAGAATTTGTATTAAGAGCTAAGTGGAGCGAGTTTAGTAGAGCTAAGTGGAGAGAGTTTTGTTATTGCTAAGTGCGAAGGGGAGAATTGTTAGTACAAAGAGTTTTAGTAGCGAGCATTGGAAAGTTATCGGAGCGATTTAAGTGATTGTGTTGTATTGTATTGTGATAGAGAGTTATAATAAAAGTAGTTTCGTGTTGTTTGGTGTTCTAATCGACGAACCCAAGGAGTATCGTAACAGCGGTGTCAGAATTGAGATTTTCCAAGGATAAATCGTAACAGTGGTGTCGGAAGTGGAATTTTCGCTGGTAAATAAAAACAATTTATGGTTAATACGAGAACTACATACGATGGAGGATGTGTTGAAATGTATGCAAAACCAATTTGCGGATTGGGAAAGACGACGACAGGAAGATGAAAAGCGACGGCTGGAGGAAAAGATAGAACGAGAAGAAGGACTCCAGAAAATTCTCGAAGACCAGAGAAAAGAGCGAGAAGCTAAAAAGAAAGAACGAGAAGAAGGACTCCAGAAAATTCTCGAAGACCAGAGAAAAGAGCGAGAAGCTGAAAAGAAAGAACGAGAAAATGAAAAGAAAGAACGAGAAGAAGTACTCCAGAAAATTCTTGAAAACGAAAAGAAAGAACGAGAAGAAGGGCTCCAGAAAATTCTAGAACAACAGAGAAAAGAACGAGAAGACCTCCAGAAAATTCTAGAACAACAAAAGAATGAATTAGAGCAAATAGAAAAACAACAAAAAGAAGACTTCCAGAAAGTTCTAGAAAATCAGGAAAAGTTCTTCGAGCATGTTTCACATGAAACCAAAGTTCGAATGGAAGAATTGAAAGAAAACCTAAAGGTAGAACTGAAAGAAGACCTTAAGGTAGAACTGAAGGAAGATGTCAATAAGAAAGTGGATGTAGTGCGAGAGGAGATGAGAAATGAAATGAGAGGTTTAGAAAAACAGATAGCTCTTCTCAAGAACCGATATCGCCGAGACAGTGTTGCCACGTCAGGAATTTCCGTGAAACCGCCGACTTTTGATGGACAGTCGTCTTGGTCCATGTATCGTCGACAATTTGAGGCTGCGGCAGAAACCAATGGATGGGGCGACGAGCAAAAAGCTACGGCACTGATCGTAGCTTTGAGAGGGCCAGCTTTGGGTATATTACAAACGATACCCATAGAACAGCAGAAGCAATATCAAGACCTGATTTCTGCACTGGAGTTGAGGTATGGCGATCAACACCGAGAACAGCTGTACCGGGCCCAAATGAAGACTCGCACACAAAAATCAGGTGAGAGTCTGAGGCAGATGTTCGACGACTAATCCAGCTGGCGTACCCAGATGCACCCGGAGATTTCAAGGAGCAGTTGGCTGTGCAGATATTTATAGGCGGCCTTCAACACGCACGAAAGTGCGTGCAGTTTCGATAGAAGAACCGGAACAACGATTTGGCACAGCGAATAGTTCAGTTGAGAAGGTTCTGGAAGAAATCAAATTTATGATAAGTGTAATTAGCACCCAGAAGAAAAGGACATGCTATAGATGTGGAAAATCTGGACATCTTATCAAATACTGTTGGGTGAAGATGCCGCAGAGGATTTGCTATAGATGTAGGAGGCCGGGACATGAAAGACTGCAGAGAGAGAATGCCACAGAGAAAATGTTACAGATGTGGAAAATCAGGGCATTTCAAGAAAGATTGCAAGGTGAGAATGCCACCAAAATACAACTCACCTGCCAGGACGCCGTCAAGTTCGCAATCACCTGCGAGGTCGAGGTCACCGAGGGTCATCTGTGTTAACAGGCTAAAAAGAACATCTGAGAGCCTCACCATTCCAGGGAAATTGAATAAAATGGATGTAATATGCACCATAGACACCGGTGCTGCAGTTTCCTTGGTACGCAGCGACATCCTTCGGCCTGGAAACGTAAAGCCTATTTCATCCAACGTCGTGATTCGGACAGTCACTGGTGAAAACGCACCTATTCGAGGAGAGGCTGAAATTACGTTGATTCTTGGGCGACTCACTATCACAGGTACAGTTTACGTCACAGATATAGAAGATGAAGTCATACTCGGAATCTGATCAGATCAAAGCCTCGCAGCAGACCATTGCCGCATCGCCTTTGAAAATGTCTGCCGCAGATGCAGACGAAACGTCAGGCCTTAAAACCTGTTGCCCACGGCTCAGAAGCCCGGAAGCACCTAACAATTCATGTAACTGTTCTGTTTGCGAAATATGAATGATTTGACATTGAATTCAGTATGCAAATATCATCTATTAGGTATAAATCTTTGCTTTGAACATTTTTTCTTCTTGTCCATTTCATTTTTCAGTAAATTTTTTCAGAATTGCTGTAATCAAGATCGCACATTTTTCGTTTCAATAATTATTTATTTGAGTTTTGAACAAGGCAGTCCAACAAGTTTCATAAAGAACCATTGTCCTGCCCCGGATTCAGAGGTGAAAATCTTACGGCCTCCACTAAAATATTCTTTGTGATTTCGATAGCACAAAACCAAAAAAGTTTTTAACTTTTAACACTGAATTATAACATTTTGTCGTGCGAGGATTTTTGTTTCAAGTTACGCCTCTGGAAGTGTAGAAAGGTTAGCGTTCCCCGTTTTTTCTTTCTCTTTTCTTTTAATATGCATAGCGGTATCCGCTGGGCCGATAAGCTGTACAAATCATTATCGTAATATCTCATGCAGATACGAATTTATTTACTCGGATATTTTCACATTTACCTGAACATTTCTTGTATCTTCATCATATCTGTCAAGAAATCGGAACGGTGAATCTAAAGGCCCGAGCGGAGATTGTTTCTATATACAGGGCGCGCAGTGGAGATCGCAATAATTCGCATCGTTTCGAATTTTAATTCGGCTTTTGATTCTGATATGATCACTATGCAACTGTATTATTATTATTTTCTACCGTAGGAAACGTACAGCATTCCTTCTATCCAAAATCGAGTAATGCGGAGAAAAATTATTATTATAACCATCAGAACTAAACGTATCCTACCTACTTTGTCAAAAACATTAGGCAAGGTTCAGACCAAGCTTGCGAGCTGTTCTCGAACAGTTAGACGAACAGATCGAAAACAGTGCGCGAACTTGATGTGGACGGGAGTTAGCGAACAGTTCCAGAGCAGTATGCAAACTCCCCAAAGTTCGCTCAAGAGGCGAACCTTGGTGAACTGCACCTTTGAAATTTCGAGAACTGTTCGTGATTCCTATTCAATTTTCGATGATGTGGACGCGTAGGACACGTGCAGCTCTCAAAAAGTTAGCGAACAGTGCCAGAACTTCATTTTGGCCTTTAGAGCGTGCTATTGAGAAGCAGTTAACAGAACATCTCTCGGAATTCCATATACTGCCACCTGTTCAATCGGGGTTCAGAAAAGGATACAGTTGAACAACTGTTCTCCTGCACGTTGATGATTTCATAAGAACAACCGACCAAAGACAGTATAATATACTAATTTTGTTGGATTTCAGTGGGGCGTTTGAAACCCTCAATCACAAACTTTTGCTTGGTATTCTGAGATATATGGGACTTTGGGGTACGGCTATTCACTCAATAGAACATCATCTGAGAAATAGATTCCAGAGAGTTTCTATTGATAACATAGAGTCTTTCTATCTTTCACTCATATCTGGAGTACCACAAGGCTCAAAATTAGGACCGGTGTTGTTTGCTCTTTACCCCGCCAATCTTCACAGAAGTATTCAGCAATGCAACATTGCAGATGATACCCAAATTTATTTAGATTTTTCAAAAAACGCATTATGTCTGCAACATAATCAATAAATAGGCAACTCGATATATTAGATCGACCGTTTGAGCACCCCTGATCTAAAGCATACCCCCCTTTAACCAACCAGAATAAACAAAAAATTCAGAAGGTGCAAATTCTTGCCTTCGGATAATATGTGGAAAGAAATAATCTCCAACAACAGATTTATGAAGCTGGTTGGTTGATTATGGAAAACATAAGATTTCTACATTCTAGAAACCTCTTTCATAAAATCATCATTACTGGAAGACGCTCCTATTTTCATCAGAAAAACATTACGCACTGACGTTCAAAATAAGAACATTAGACATCGAGGAAAATTGTCCCCACCCCCATTCAGAAATTATTTCCTCAGGAGAACTTTCAGTTAACAGATTTGCATAATATATAATTTCATTTCGCCAAATTTTAAAACAGGAAGTATCCACACTTTCAAAACCCTACTCAAAAACCTTTTCTTCAGAACTTATCAGTAGGTTTTTATTCATCATTTACATATATTCCAGAATAAACGATTTGAAAAAGTATGCCATTTTGAATTTTTTCATCTTTCAATTTGAATGTATGTTTAAATTTCATTGAATAGGGTATCATTGAAGACATGTTTGTACCATTTCAAATGATGTATCACTTCAAATGAAGGAGGAAAGCTAGGTGCAAACTTCGTATATTCTGATTATTCTACTAACATTGCGTTTCATTTTTGTTAATCTTATTTTTTGTTTTAGTTTATATCCTTTCAATCTAATAAGTTTTTTGACAAGTTCCAACGAATTGAATGAAATAATAATGACAATCAAATTCACTTTGTGAATATTCTGCCTCGTGGTGATGCAATAGGTTATTATTTCATTAAATCGTTTGACTGGGATAAAGTGATCATCCTACGTATAATTCCGATCTAACGTCCATTGACTAACACTTCTTGTTCCCGCATTTGATACTGAAACTGAGTGGTACGCACCGCTAAGGTAGAAAAAAAGCGTTGGTTCCCAAAACAGACCTGCAAGAAGATGAAATTCAATTAATTGAGAACTAGTAATGCAAAACGGGTAGTTAGCTTTCGTGCTCAATCGGATTTTTGCTCTTCCTATCATATACCACATATTTTGGATCTATCCGCCATAGCCACTCCTTTTTGCATGTAATGTATTTATATGGGTCTGTTGTGTTGACCCTCTAGTAATTTTGGATTTTTATGAGTGCTTGAGCATTAATATCGATTATGGAGATTTTCGAGAACTGTGAAAATATTCGAGTGTAATAATTAAAAGATTTGCTGCTTTGTATTTATTGTGAGTGCACACTTTACTTACAGTTTTTTTATAGTTCTGGATATAAACGAGTTAGTCTTTGATACAATTCCTTCGGTATGGGTGATAATGTATAACTTAGCAGCAAGAAGCACATCTACCAGCTGAAAACTGCCACTTCTGATACTTTATTATCGCTTGAGATAATAGTTATTTGTTTTACTAGGCATAAAATCTGCTTTTCTGCCGTGTGAAACATATAATTTTGTCTTCAAATTTGTTCCAATCCCACGCAAAATCGACTTTTTCATATTTAAATTGCGTTCCATTATCAATATCCAAATAACTAAATTATTTTATCAAAGGTAACTGGGCCCTGCGTTACTATGTTTACCGCTGATGACATTTGTTCAATATGTTTCTTTACTCTTTACTTTGTCATTGTCAATTTTGTAAAGTTGTCATGTTAGAAATGGATTTACTGCAAAGTGAGGATGAATTGATGCAATTGACACCACCTGAGATAAGAGACCAGGCGCGAGATGTGGAATTTAACCTTTCACCGGAAAAATCAAGAACTGTATATGAACTCACATACAGCAGATTCATGTAATATAGACAGAAGAAAAATATAGGATCTTTCTCTGAAGATGTGCTGATTGTCTATTTCGTGTTGTAGTTTGTAGTTTTAATGCAATAAAACCAGTTTATTATCATCATTTTGAGTTTTCCTAATGTCATTGTCAATTTTAGTAACCAGTTTGATTTAAATTATAACTTGGAAGGTTGCCTAGCAACGAATTTTTTCTGCCTAGGCAGTAAAAGTGGACTTTTTCTGCCTAGGCATTAAAAGAACAACTTCTAAGCCTGCCATGTGTCATCAAAAGGCCGCTATTTATGTCATTTGAAAAAAAAAATATATTATTTTCAATTGACCGAAGTAAATTTTTCCAACTGAGAGATGTGTTTCTTAGTTATTTCAGGTATGATAGTATTAAATTTTGCACTATTCGTTCAGTGACTCGATCGCAGAATAACTTATGAATCTAAGCATCATCTGGTAACAACCTCGAGTTTTTCGACTTTTAAAAACCTTCGAATTAGTTCAATGAAATGTTCTTGGGTATTCAACTGACGATTGAGTCTCTTTTCACACAAAAATTAGTAAGAAATTAATAATTTCACGAACAAAAGGAACACGAGAACATCGAAGCCCCATATGTACCCATGCAACTGTAAACATAACAATCTAACCATCGACAGTTCCGTGTTTCCCCACATTGGCGCTGCGATCTTATTTCCTATCGCGAATATACTTTCTGGCGAATCGAGCAAGTTTTCTCCCACCTAGCCTTTTTGTTTGTTGTTTGGTGTAAAGGTAGCAAATATTGCATGTTTTTTAGGGTAATGAACATTTTCTAGATAACGCGTACGAGATAAGATTAAATTAGATGATGATCGTACTCGGTATGGAAGTGTAATACTCGGTTGAACTGTCTATCGTCAGTGTTGATGTGCGAATTTAGTGTTATTTTTCGTGTATTTTGATTAGTCGATTCTACTGTGAACTCAGAATGGGATTGTTGGAAGAAATGTTTGTTAAGAAGGTGAGAATCCCATGTTGATTTTCCGCTGCAACCTCACGTATCATGATGAAATGAGCGCAATTTTCACTCATGAATTCACTCACAGATTAAAAACAAGAACAGTGACTAGATGTTGGGAATAGGGATTAAGGTGGAAGTCTCAATGGACGAATTTATTAATTTGCAGATTTACGGTTACCTTTCGTCATATTGTTCTCATATCTAGATTGGGTTTATGATTTGAAATTTGCTATACATATAAATTGAATATTTATTCATGGCATCAGAATGATTAGAATATTCAGAACATTATATATTCCTCAATATATCGTTTTGAAATGGAACAAATTCAAGGGGGACTCCATAGCTCTAAAAATCATAGACAAATGACCATTTCAAATGTTTTTATATATCGAATAGCATGAACAATTGAAATCTGAATGTAGTTGAACAAAGGAAATTACTTGTGAAGCGTATGGTTTGATCGAGGACTATGACAAAGTTGATACAAGTTTTAGCACGCCTGTAACATTTTTGGATGATAGTTTAGCTATATCAACTACCCACTAAATGGAACTAGATGGAAACCTTGGTGTACAAGTTGGAACTTTTCCTAGAGATCAATTACCCTAACACCAAACTGATATTTTTGGAAGCGACGCGTGTTTCGCTGACAAGGTTAGCATTTTCAGGAAAAGAAAATGGTACTAAATCTGAATACTAGGGTTAGCTGTTCATATACCTGAAGTTTTTCGGCCCGATATGGACTTTTTTTGTTACTGGTACTTATTCTAATTAATTTCTCGACAATAAACTAGTACAGCCACTACCTGCAAAGTTTTTGGTCTGATATGGACTTCATCTGTTATTATTGATTATTCTGATTGCTTTCTCAACAATAGTGTTAGGGTAGGTAATTGATCTCTAGAAAAAGTTTTATGCTTGTATGTATGTATAATGCATTCAATTCGCTAGTCAAATAGTCACTAAACGATACAAACCGTGAATTATTGGTGTGATGAGACTAGGGACAGTTGCTTGGATTAAACTATGAGCAAATGTTTCGAAATGAACATATTTATTGTTTCAGTAGATATATTTTATATCACATGCACTAATCCGCACAATCTTGTTACTTTTCGAAAAATTCTAGATAACAGACTCATACGACGAAATTCATGAATGTTTATAGAGTTGGGTTCTCATTTATTCTAGGTCACATTCCACCTAAACTTGCGCTGAGCATTCATCAACGTTTTTGAAATGATTGCAGTAAATTGCATTTGGAGAACTTATTTACACAAAACTCCTTTTACGACATGACAATAATGATACCTAATTATCAGAACATGAAATGAGCATTTCTTCATGTCCCTTATAAAAAATATTTGTATGGAGTCGTAGGGATGTATTCACACTGAGCAAGACTTTTGAAATTTTAGGAGATAACATTTCTTCCTGCCCTTCCTCCTATGCAACTCTCATTCAGGTAGCTGATCACAAGGTACCTGAATACGTATAATATATTTGCCCCATTGATATTTTCCATGAAATCTGATCAGTGGGTTCGAATCCGGGCCGAGATATTTTATTTTTTTTGTCTTTTTTGGTTTGGTGACTGGTATTGGTACCGGCTGAACCGAGGTCTGAACCAATTGTGCTATTATGTTTGCCTGGAAAAACAGCTCGGATATCATTGATATGTCACTCGAAAGTCGATGATACCCACTAACATCTATTTAGAGGCTGGGTGTTACCACCATCAATTTTCTCCCATGGAAAATAATTATTTTCTCACCAACCTCAATGATTTACACACACATATTGAACTACACATATTGATATATTGACTAACCCTTTGAACATATTGTCTTTCTTCATTATTTATTTTTTCGCGGTTTTGTTGGAGATGTGAAATTTAATGCTGAAAAAACCCAGGCATGTCTCTTCTCAAAAAAAGTCGAATCTATATCTATCCAATATTCAGATGTCAGGAGTAACTATTCGTACAAAGTCAAGGTTTTCGATGCTAGAAATTACGATCAGTAATAATCTCTCACGGAAAAACATGTGAGATCGATCGCTAAAGGGGCTTCCCAAAAGATTGGATTTCTATTTCGTGTAAGAAAAACTCCACTTCTAGTCAACAGAGCACAAATATGGCAAAACATTCATTGAAACATCTTGATTCTATTCAGAGAAAAGCAATCCGTATTGTTGGTGATTCTTTGTTCACGAACTCGCTCACTTTGTTGGAATATCTTAGAAGGGTTGGAGATTTGTTCCTCTTTAATAGATATTTCCACGGTCAGTGCTCTTTGACTTGTCAATCGTTCCAGCCTTGGCAACATCAACACGGATAACCCGAGTGCAGAATTCTCACCCCTTTGTTGTGAGTTTGAAGACCTGTCGAAGCTCTCATACCCAGGGATCTTTTTTCTATAAAACAGCTGATCTTTGGAACTCCTTGTCGATGGAGGTTTTTCCTGAGGCTTACAAACTTCAAAAATTTAAAGTAAATATTAATTCGTATCCCCTGTCCCTTGATTCACACGGTGTTCTTTGAACATTACAGCTCCGTGTGAATCTGTATATTTATATAAAAAAAACGAACTTCTAATATCTTTCATCGGTTTTTGTAGCAAAATATCCACAATATCCTAAACATTGTTCATCCTGCTGAAGGAAGGTAGTGTATAGCGAAACGTCTCGCGTTTCTGCAAACCCATCGTCGATGAAAATCGTACAGGAACAGTGATATTTGTGTTAATATGGATTCTCACCTAGTATCACTCAGTTAAATTAAAGATTCTGGTAGCCACTGTCATTCCTCTATGTATTACGAAGTTTTTTTTTATTATCATCACTGTATGTTCATACAATTTCCGATAAGAGCTACCTCATAAAAGTAGATACCAATATAACAATAAATCTAATAACAAAAAGTAGAAAACCAATGTCAAAATACTCTTAACCGTGAAACACGTGTATTGTATTACCTAGTAGAATGTGTTATTACAGTGGTTACAAAAATCGATGAAAAAACTAGAAGTCTGTATTAGAGAAAGTTGATGATGAAATCTAATGAACGAAACGTCGCTCTGAAAATTGGTTCATATCAGATTATAGCAAATATGGTAGAGTATCAAAAATTCCTCTGATAATCCTAGTTTTTGGCAAATATTTCGAAAACAACCACTAATATGATATCGATCTGAAGAAATTATCTAGAATAGGAAACTACCGTTTTCGGGGTAGCAATTGTGGGATTGTCTGAAAAGAACCACCTGTGTAAAGATCGAGGTAAAGCGCGTTATCAGTTATAGGTACCCAATAAAATTGAGTCATATGACGCGTGAAAAGGCATTTCCAGTGAATTCAGCTTGAAAGAAATTTATATTCTTTTCTTCGCAAAATTATTCAAAAAAAAATCCCTGAAATTATTTACTTCTCTTTGACTAAGGTGCTCTTATTGGTTGATAATAGTTTCATATAAAAAATTTATCGATTGGAAAAATGTCTCAACTCCAAAATATAGAGCACTGTTTCAGATCTTACCAGACAATATTTGTGTTTGTCACTGATAACGCCGCAAAGACAATAAAACATTGATAACAATGTTTATTCTAATAGTGGAGCAAGTCGTTCGGTAACATGATCCGCTAAAAATATTCAACAATTACTCGATGAAACAGTTGAAACAACTTCTCCGATCAGAGGACAATTCATCTGCGTTTTCATCACCAGTGCATTCTGAGTTTGAACCCTGAACTTGATTAGATTAGAGAGAGATCACTATCGTAAAAATGTTCCATCAACAGGTAATGACTTTTATTGTCAGTGATTCGAATATATGCGACTCTTTCACTGTTTCTCATCAGCAGTCATATAAGGCCTAAGTGTTGACTTGACGCTTTCAGTTCTGCTTTACTGTCTGATGTGATCACGTCGACACCTCAAACAAATGAACGCTGGTCTTCTGCTGAGTATGTCAACTTGGTTGGCAGAAGCCGCGTTGGTTGCACGCGTTCTCCATTTGACGTTAGAGCGAAGTAGCTTCGACAAGAAAAAATGCTCATGTCGCTATCCTATTAACAAATATTGAGTAGGGTGTAACCTGTTTTTATATTTTGCAGAAAGAATCGACTAGAAACCATAGCCCGAAGGCTACCCCAGTGAAAAAGGACACTGAGAAAACTCCAAAACCAATCGATAAGAATAGGTGAGTGCGTAAATAGAAGATTGAATTAAACTGGCTGATACTATATATATATATATATATATATATATATATATATATATATATATATATATATTTTATATTTATATATAAGAGAATACTTCTAAAATGTTCGTTTCCGTCAACCCTCAGAAGTCGAAACTTGTGCGAGCAATGGATCAACGAGGTCTTACTTTTTGACGAGCGATTACCCAGCACGGTGACCCGGCGGGGAATCGAACCCCGGTCTTCCGCTTGAAAGGCGAATGTGTTAACCAATACACTACCGAGAACCACTTATCGTTAACGTTTCGGAAACGCTTCCGTTCTCAAAACTTATAGGCAAATGCAATCTTCGTAATTGACATTTGTCAAATATTTCAAATCTGTCATAACATTTTGTCCATCAGGAGGGGCAGCCATCCGCGATCCATATCAAGCAAACTCGTAGAGATGCAATCTTTCCCAGACTGCACGATGAAAGCAGATTCCTTTAATTTTCGTTTCCTGTCATTGTTCTCTTTCGTCATAATTTTAGTGTCGTTCCAACACAAGTCATAAAAACCTTTTTTAAAAGTTAATTTTTCAGTTGAGAACGCTGGCGCACTTCAGAGATCTTGCTGGAAATTTTCATATCTTTGATATTTCGAGGAATTGGTTGTGGCGATCACCATGTAATCGCTCTTATATTTTGCCTTATGTTTTGAATTTTATATCGAGTTATCTTACTATTCGATTTCAAAGTATTGGTCATACAAATTAACGTTTCCCGGTTTCCACATTTGAAACTGCCTTTCCGGAAAGTTTCTGCAGATGAAAAGAAGTTGTACCTATATATAACATTACAGTGAAAACATATACCAAGTTCCAAAACATTGTTGATATATAAAAAACATGGTGTACTGTAAACTATTGAAATTAGTAGTACCAATGAAACAGTTCCAATCTGGTGTGCTATCGATTCTTGAATATCCATGTTCATTCTGGTGGCATATTAATTTTTCAATCCCACTAAACGCTTGCCCCCCAAACAGTTGTGTATTGAGGGTTATCTAACAATCGATGCAATCTGTTCTAAGAATAGCATTCCGCACCACTTAATTCAGTGCTGTCGCAATGCTGGTTGCCTACGTGTTGTTTGCAATTTGTAGCTTCAATCCTAGGTTTGATTTTTGCCTCCTATTTAAATTTCCCTATCTAATAACTTTGCAGTTGAATGTGATTGATACAGAGTGGTCCAACGAAGAGTATGCACCTTGCTTTTCTCCTTCATTTGGAATTTGAAGCAATATGATGGAAAATACAAATGAGTTTTGGGATTTAAGAATCAGAACAACTACAAACATTTTTGAAATTCTTCATATTAACGAAAGCAGGATTTCAATTCTGCAATTTGAATCTTTTGCTTAAAAAAACTGCAAATGAGCTTAGGCAAAAGTTGAATTCAGTGTCACTGATTCAGTTTGTTTTCTTTGACATTTATTTCAACTCCATCACAAAACATGGATAATTCCATTACAGAACTAGTTGAAATTGTTTCATTTTCGAAAAAATAGTTTTGCTAGGCGCACTGCTCGCTTCTTCAAGGACTTTCATCCTGATAAAATGATTCGCATGTTGCCAAGTTAGTTAGGAAGTTTGTCGATACATGATTCTTCTGTAATGTGAAGCACAAACCGCAGAACCCCATCAGATCAAAGTTTTATCAGTGGATTTCAAAAAAATCTATAATAACAACAACAATTATTTAAATAACAAACATTGAAATCTATCACATATTCAGATACCCAAAACTTATTTGTGTTTTTCATCAATACCAAAATTACTAGGTCAATATTTTTAACGCCGTTTTCGCATTGATTTTTTGAGTAAATTTCAATAAATAGGGTATCATTGGGAAGAGAATTTTGTGCCTTTTAATTTTAGGGTTGTGATATCTCCTCGCTAGGGGTTTGAATGCATATGTGAAAGGATTTGTCCAAAATTTAACCCCCTGACAAACAAACTCTACGTGTTTGACCATTTTTGCTTTGAATAACAAACAAAAGAGAAAAACTAAGTGCATACTTTTTAGTGCACTTCTCTGTGTATGAATCAATGATCATTGGTAGAACAAGCAATAAAAGTCAATGGTATTGGAAATGAATCAATTGTTCTAAAATTGTTCGTTTCTGTTAACCAGCTGACGAACATCAACCCTCAGAATTCAAAATTTGTGGCAGCAATGGATTTTATATATCGAATCTATAAGTATGATACAATATATAGATAATTTATACTCGTTATAATGCATATAAGAGGTATGATTCAGTCATTCGAACACCTCATTTCTTATACAAAGTATTTGGAATTGCTTCGACTAGTTTTTTCAAAACAAAAATTTCAATGACAGATGATTGGCATATATCAAAACTTAAGGTGGGAGTCCCAATAGATGATTTCATTGCAGATTTACGGTCTTCTTTTGTCATATTGTACTTATATCTCGAATGGGTGAACGATTTGAAATTTGGAATACATATGAATGTAATATTCATTCATGCAATCAGACCAAATATAATGTTCTTAACATTGCATATATCTTAATATATCGTTTTAAAATGGAACAAATCCAAGGGGGACTTCGGACTCCTGAGAATTATAAACGAATAACAATTTCAAAATTTGAAATATCGAATGACATAAACACTTGAAATCAGAATGTACCTGAACAAAGAAAATTACTTGTAAATTAGTATGGTTTCATCTAGGACTATGACAATTTTGATGAGCGTTTTAGTACGTTTGGGTAATTTTTTGACAGATAGTTTAGCTATTATTATTTAATATCACAGAAATAATTATTTCTTGTTCATTTTATGACATTATTTCGAATGATTTGGAATGAAATAGTATGCAAACTCAGCAAAAGATATAATTTCTCTCTCGAAAATTTGCCGCCTCCGTATATATAATATATTATTAATCGCTTTCTTATCTACGGGTTGATAAGCGCATAAGAAGTGATAAAATTTCCTGAATATTTCTTTTGGGTTCTTTCAGAGCCGTTCTATTTTTCATTATTGATTTGCTGAGGAACATAATCAAATTATTTTTTTCTGAGGCTATAATTGAAAACGGCTCTGTTCTAGCCATTCTTCATATATCAATGAGGTACAATGTATGTCTTCAATTTCATTTTCTCACTCTACTTAAACAGTGACTATCATTCCTTGCTCGTTAAACAATATACTATTTCTACTGAGACAGAATATCATATTGCAGTAGGACAAAATTCACTTGAAAAAAATCTTTTTTTTCGTTACTTTTGTTAAAGGAAATATTCGTAGGCCTTCACTCATCGTAAATAAAGGTAGTACAATTTTCAAGAAGGAGGAGGAATTCTCTGAAACATTTTCCAGAAGGTACTTGAATTCTCTATTCAACACTTCTTCATTTCAGAATTGAACATTCCTGAATAATTAGCAGTTATATTATGCTTTTTTGGATAACCTCATTCCAAACTATAAATCCATCAGAATATCAATTCAAAATTATCTTTTTATTTTCATCAATTTGGAAAAAGTTCTCGATCGGGTTTCGCGGAAAAGTCACTAGGAGAGAAATTAAAAACCGTGACTTCCATAGTTCTTTTACCAAAAGATCCTTGAGCCCTTGTCAAATTTTGAACGGGATAAAATATCGGACACCACCACCACGAGAGGAATAATTCTAGGACTTTCTGATATGTAAAAACATTTCTATGACGCCACTAGGCGTCAAGAGGAATGTATCAACTTTTTTTCAGAGAAAAGAGC
Organism: Zygogramma bicolorata; assembly: GCA_032362365.1. NCBI lineage: Eukaryota > Metazoa > Arthropoda > Insecta > Coleoptera > Chrysomelidae > Zygogramma > Zygogramma bicolorata. Next base: position 44,628 of record JAVJAQ010001807.1, read on the forward strand.
GGTCTCGTGACATCATCTTCAGAAAGTTTTCGATTGTCTATCCAACACTTTTCTGAATTGAGTCGGCCGTCATTAGTAGTTTTATTTCGAGTTCGAAGATCCTGAATTAAACGCAAAGTTCAATTGATTATTGCTCTCATTCGATGTTACCTTTATGCAATCTTGGTATCTTGTTCCATTCGAACACCGAGGAAAGAAGGTTTTTATAACCACACTTTATATCACGAAGTCTGTTTACTTTTTGGTGGAGGCGCTGTCTCGAATATTTGGCGAATGCGCTTTTCCGAATGTCCAAGTAGCATCTACTGAAAATTCTCTACTTCTCCACCCGGGTGGAGGAAAGCTCAACGAATATTATTGTCAATCCGATCTCCCAACCGAACACAAATTATAGTGAGGGACACATTAGCAATGCAAAGCGGAATAACCGAGACTATATCGAAATCGGGAATAGCGAAGCACACATGGTCGGACCAACATTGCATAAAATTGTCTGAAGCTGGGATCATACACAGGGAGGAGCATTGGTTCGAAAGGAAACTTGAGGAAGATACATTATCAACAACAATGCATTTACTCATCTGAGCGTAGAAATCCAGAATATGTCCACTTATCTGAAAGATGGACCAACTTCGTCTCGACGAGCGAGAACCTCGCGCCCATACTTTCATTTCCCGCTGAAATCAATCGGCGCTCCATGATTAGCACCTCCTTTCCCCCGCCAAGGGGAATTTGGGTCTTTATAACCGATCATTCCGCGAAATGTCACTCATAACCCGAAGGCGATTCAAGATATCAGCGATCGAAACGTCGTGAGAACGGTTCACTTGAAACTTGGTTTCAACATTTGTTCATATCGTTCCATAATTCTTCATTTGAATTCGTCTCATTTTACTATTTCATATTCAACATTTGGAAGTTCTGCCACCTTATTAATTTTTTCAATCAATAAATCTTTCAAATATCTATCTTCCTCTTCAGAATCCAATTTAATTCTTTTGTTTGGATTTGAGTGCCTGATTTGTTTGTATTCTTTTGGCCCATTCATTGGACTGGATTTTTTTCATCCTCATTTTGCTTTCCGATTAAGTTCTGCTCTTTCAATTTCAACGTTTGAGAGATATATTTGATTGCTTCACCGTGTATTTCGATTTCATCATCCGCAATTTATTGTTTTCATTGTTTTTTCCATCTCATGAGTTTTTTGTGACAGGGTTCAATAGAGTTGTTGTTGTTCTAAAATTGTTCGTTTTCGTTAACCAGCTGACGAACGTCAACCCTCAGAAGTCGAAACTTGTGCGAGCAATGGTTCAACGAGGCCTTACCTTTTAACGTGCGATTACCCAGCACGGTGGCCCGGCGAGGATTCGAACCCCGGCCTTCCGCTTGATAGGCAGATATGCTAACCACTACACTATCGAGACCGAGTTAATTATATAATATAGACAATGGAAGTCCGAAGCAATAATACCACTCAGCAGGAAACATTGTCACCCATTTTCAAGCAAACGTTATACCCTGTTATGTATAATCCACAGATGTATAATTTTGTTTTGGCATGCCATCTTGTGCTATCAATGGAAAGAAAAACTATCGGCCTCTCAACAGATCTTTGGAGAGCACTCACGAAAATGATCTCAATTCATATCCGATTTTATCCCAATTTACCGGGTGGCGAAAAATGTTGCTATATCGGTAACGGTAGGAGATGTGATTTTGGTTGATAAATGAATTGATGTCGATAAGTACAGTTTATCTTGAGCCGTTTTTGAATTATTATAAAAAAAAATAGAAATCGTCGATTTTTATTTTTATGCTCTGGTATCTTTATTATACAAAATATAAAAAAGTGTGGGGAGGTGTTTTATCGAAGGCTACAAGATGCACTCATTATATTTTCTATTCGATGTTTCGTTTGCTTAGGGCTACCCTTAGCTATTTTCACTCAAATGCGGACCTGCATTTTTCAATGCAAATTCCAATGCTTCTTTCAATTTTGTGTTCATCAATTCATAGCACTACAACTTTCTCTCTACTTTTGAACTGATAAGTATCACCATTTGCGAAAAAGGTGAATTAAATTAGCATTGTATTAGGATACTGCATATATTTCTGTGAAATTCGAATAACCTGTTAAGTTCAATCAATTGATATATACAATTGTAAATTAATAAATGTATTCATTGGTCTTTAAACTGGCCGATACTCGATGAAAATCCATATTTAGACAAATATCACACGTTTACTGACAATGGATTTACGAAACCGCGACACCTGCTTCGCTATACAAGGGAGGATTTATCCTGCTTGAGGAAGCTTTTGTATGGAGAAACACGTGTCGTGGTTTTGCGAAGCAATTGTCAGTGAGAATCGTACAGGAAACTGTGATATTTTTGTTGATTGTAGCCAGTATAATTCGAGTAATTCACTTGTAATTTGATTTTTTTTTTGCCATGACAGTTGATCACACAGACTCACTCGTTCGTGGCATGATATTGTTCACAACGAATATCCAACGTTTCAAAATTTTAAAAATGTGATTGCTTATAATTATTATCTCATAAATACAAGTATTCTACTGAAAAATCATACACTTTTTCAATTGCATGCTTTTTCCTGAGCTTTTCAATTAATCAAGTTCAATGATAATCGTGAGATTATGATACTGCAACGTCTAGGGCGTAAAGATGAACCATGTATATCTTAAAATGACGATTTTTTTTCAACATTCTAATAACGGCTGCGAGTCTGCGTCACATCCAAACCGTCAGATTATTTTATGAAAGCTTTTTTCAGGTTCACTTAACATCCCCAGAAAATCTGACGCGCTCGAGAAATTTTTAATTTTTTTATTTTCAACCCTTACGTACGACCAACCCCATCATGGAAAGAATCAGATTAACATACGTATATTTTTGAAAATATGTAGAACATAGATGATATCAATATCTGACGCGCTCGAGTATGTCCTGCAATAGTTTTTTTTAAATTTTTGAAAATCTATAGTCGCTCCCCCCACCGATGAAAAGGTATACATTATGTAACATTTTTTTCTTTTTATCATCTAAGCTTCGCAACCCAATAGGTCCTTAAGACGCTCGAGTAAATCCCGATTTAGCATCGTGGGCTCTCCTACTTTCTGTCCCATTCAACCAACATTGTATCTTTGACCGTCACGATATAGCAATTGTGTGCAATCAAACTTTCACAACCCTGTATTCTTCTCAAACTTTGTACAAAAAATACATTCGATAGCTCAATTTGTGATTCAGCCTTCCAACGTGGACCGAAAGGTCAAATTCTCTTGAATACAGCTCTGTTCCGACTGGCCTAAAAACATTTTGGTTTCTTTTTCCCGGCCAACTTAATCAATCCGGTTCGAGTGGTTCGAGAAATTCGAGAAAAAAACTAGAATTAGCTGTTGATTCCGCACCAACCTCGAGTAAATGGCCGCAGACCGATTTCCAAGGATGGTCTTCACTCGGCGGTTGGTTTTATTTTTTGCTTCAAAATACACGGACACAGATCCGATAAGATCGTGGATGTACATATTATTTAATTTAAACTTACAGGAATAAATCATTTATTGGCAAAGTGTTACAATCCGGGACAGCTTTTCGAATAATGAATTCGTATCGTGAACAGGGTCTAGCAATCTATACTAATATTATAAAGAGGTTCGTTCATACGACGGCGTATAAGTGCCATAGCAAAAATGAAAGATGTCGCAATTGCGACTTTTAATCTGTCAGTTGATATATTTATTCTGTAAATTGACAGACTGAATGTGACAATTGACAGATTTGATCTGTAAATTGATAGATTAAATGTCAATTGACAGATTTAATCTGTAAATTGATAGATTAAATGTGTCAATTGACAGATTGAATGTGTCTTTTATGAAAGATCTTGATTAGGGTTCAAATTGTTCAGTTGAAACAAAGTCACATTATTCAATTATTTACGAGCATTGCTCATTAGTACATAAATTATAAGGTTGACATCGCATTACTTAACAATACAAATAAAATACTTATAAGTGACATTTAAATGAAAAAAATCTGATGCTTAAGTGGCATCGTTATTATCAGAGTAACAATAGAACTGAGGAAGACAAATAACAAAGCTAATGTTAGACACACTTTCTTAGGGCATACTCAAATTGTGCAGAACCAATAAAAAAGTCCAGGCTCTCTGAATGGTGTTTGGCAAGCCTAGATGATCTGATAACATATGAGTTACCGGTTATATTGGTTCTGAATGGTGGAATATAGGAGAAGTTTGAACGAGTGAATCTGGACGGAACGTGCAAACTAATTCAGCTCTGGAGTGCAATGTATGGAGTTTATTAGGTTGAATAACATCCTGAGGTCTCTTATTTGGCGACGAGAGTTCGAACTGTTCAAGTTCAACTCATTTTCGAGATTCTCATAATTATAAGTAGTGTAGTGTTTTTTAAACGCTATGTATCTTAGAAAAGCCTGCTGAATTTTTTCGATTTTCTGTTTGTGAGTGCTATAGCCAGGACACCATACACATGCTGTGAACTCCAGATGAGGTCTGACCAAGGAGCAGTAAAGTAACCTGATGGAATTTATGTCCGTGAAATGTTGAGAGCCACTTTTGACAAAACCAAACAATTTCAGGGCTTTCGATGTTATATTAGAGATATGTAAGTTATAATCGAGGTCGGATTTCAGAGGTACACCCAGATCTTTTATATTAGATACCCTTTGTGAATTGATACCGTTCAATTGATGAGTGTAAGTTGATGGAGATCTGGAGCGACTGAACGTAATGCTAAAGCACTTTTTGATATTCAAGTCCATATGATTTATAGTGCACCAGTCTTTCAAGTTTGACAAGTCACGTTGGAGATATATGCAGTTCCGTTCATCGACGACAGTAGTGTAAAGCTTGAGTTCATCGGCAAATAAAAGGATTTTTGGGCTGTGAAAGGATTCATGAATGCCATTGATGAATATATCAAACAAAATAGGCCCGAAGTGTGACCCTTGCGGAACGCCTGAGGGGCACATTCACTTCCCCGGACATGAAACCACATACCCCAACAATTTGTTTCCTATTCGACAGGTAGCTATGAATCCATTGTAAAAGTGGTCCGAAAATACCAAATTTCTCTAGTTTGTATATGAGAATTCCGTGGTCCACCCTGTCGAAAGCCTTGGCAAAATCGGTATAAATGTAGTCGACTTGTATTCCCTGATCTAAAACATTTGATATAAAATGATCATATGTTAGCAAATTCAACTGTGTTGATTTGTGGGGCTGCAATCCAAATTGCTGATTTATAAATGTGCCGTTTATTGATGACTTCAAAAAGTCACAGACATGAGATTCAAAAACTTTTAGAATGGAGCTTAAAATCATCATACAATCATTAACGTCAAATTCCCTACGATGTAAATTACAACTTTTCATGGATCATATGAACAGTGGTCGTAATTTTATAACATATTCAATAATTTCATCCATATCAATTCGAAGCTTTTCGACATTGAACGTTTTATTAAAAAAGTTCCATTCAAGGTAATGCAGCCGAAGTTATAAGCTCATTTGAAATCTCAAAAAAATCACATTGAGACTTGTACTTCACCCAAGGAACGTTAGGAAAACAAAAAGCTCATTTCATTGAGTCACATCGATTCATTTTTCAATTTTCCCCCAATAATGAAAGAGTCTGCTCAACAACTCAGAGAATTATTGAGTATAGTCAATATTTTTCGGGCTTCAAAGAATTCAGGACAAGGAGTCGATAAATGGGATTTGCTTTTTATTCACGTGATAGAAAATAAACTCGATTTCAGTGGTAAGGGGGATTGGTAAAAGGACTGTTCAAGCAGAACAGAAATGAAAAACTTCTTGGATTTTCTGGAACCAGTGGTGTTCAGAATTGTGAATTCAATTCATTTGAAATCAATTCAGTGAATTCAATGCATTGGCTTCAATTCACTTTGAAATGATGTGTCAATTGACAGTTTAAAAGTCGCAATGGCACTAATACGCTGTGGTACGTTTCTGACTTTGTTTGTGGTGGGGTAATCTTCGAAAATACTGATCGGTGACAGATTGATGATGTTGACTGTTTCTCATTATGATTTAATAAAAAAAAACAGTGAAAAATGAAAGTCATTCGGAAAAAAATATTCAAGTCGGAAAAAGCGTGCGAGATGTGATGCTTTAACGGTGTGCGCTGACTAAACGGTTTGGTATAGACGAACATAATGTTCGCTAGTAATGTTGGTCTCTATCAGTTCTACAAGGAAGTCTGTAGTACTGTTTGAAATATTTGACAAATGTCAATTACGATGATTACCAACAAGAGATATTTTTATTTGAACAGGAATATTTGTATAAGTTTTGAGAACGGAAACGGATTTAGATTTACGAGAAGTTGCTGACTAATTGGACTTGTTCTTCCCAGGAAGAAGTTTTTCAATAGACGCAGCAACTTTTCGGGATAGAATAAAAATCTGCCCTTCTACACTTGTATAGATTCCAATATTGATTCTTATTTTTTCAGATTGTGGTAGGTGAGAAACCCAAAAATACGCGGAAAAATCAGTAGTACTATATAGCTAAGTTTTATATTTGAATCACTACCAAGGTGTTTTTGAATGACTGACAGACGGATCAACACACAGTTGAAACCGCTGAGCGTAGAGGGCTGAAACTTGGAGGGTATGTTCTTTGTTTGACGTAGGCACCCGGTAAGAAATTCCACCCCTGAGGGGGTGAAAAACAAAGTTTGTATGGGATAGCGTGATGCCTTGGTCTGATCTACTCCAAATGATGCATGAATATTCTTTCACAAAATTGATGAGAGACGTGTTTTTTATTTTAATGAAATTCATCGCCAAACAGGGTTAAAAAGGTGTAGAAATATTTCGGGGTTGAATCAACGCACAGCCTAAATCGCTGATTGTAGAGATCTGAAACTTGGAGAGTGTTTTTTTTTGTATGATGATGAGAAAGGGTTTTCCCAAATTTCACCCCTAAGTTTGTATGGGACAACGTGATTCCCTAGGTCCAATTCATTTAACGGAATCCGTTTCGAAGAGAACTGGATGCATTGAAACTCCTTTTCGTTATGCCACAATTGGTCTATCTGTTGGAAAAGGAATGTTACGAAATTTCCTAGCGCCGGCCCTATCGCTCGTATACGCAAAATAATATGAGGGGTCGAAGAGAGAACGTCATTTTCCAGGAACTCTTGATTCGCGTGGAGAATTTGATCATCAAGATTTGACTGGAAGATTCTCCATAGGCGTAATAGACTACAGGCCCATCAAAAAAATGGATGGGTCATATGAACCACCAGGTGACGTATATAGGACGCTATAAGAGCATAAAATAATAAGATTCAGCACTATGCCGTCACTTGTAAGCTGTCCAACTGAGTGCTGGTGAGAATTCAAGAGTGCAGGTAGAGTGAGTACATTTTGGTCATATATTTTTGTACGGCATTTTTACCCTCTATAGATCCATAAAAAATAATAAGAAAGCGCATAGTGCCGTAAAAAAATGGTGCGCCACAAAGTCGGTAATTTTTTTGGATTTTTTAACAATTTCAAGGGTAATTTGGTCATTTTATTATGTACGGCATCAGTTTCATACTGTTTCAATACAGCTTCTAATCCATTATTCCGCAACGCCTTGCAAAAATCATGCGACTAGGGGAAAAAATCGAGTGTTGCAACCCCCTCTCTTTCCGTGGTCCGAGGGGTGATTTGAAAAAGTACGGCTTCAGTTCCAAAACATTACGTAGCACTCAAAAGTACTTTTAAAAATAATGCCGTCAAAAAATTTTTGTTCATTTGAATGTATATCAATAATTATCTTCATCTCATGGTATACTTGATTTATAAAGCTGTAAAATCATTTGACTCTGTACGGCAAGTTTTTTTTAACATGATATTGTAAAATACAATCTTTATATAGTATTGCCGTTCATAAGAAACTGTTCTAAAAAAAAATTATAGAGAAATACAAAATATGAAATTTTTTAGTTTTTGCAAAAGTTAAAATATTTATAGATTAATAAAGTATTGGAATTTTATATATGTTTCGCTTGTTTCAAATAGTATTAAAATGAATAAATTAGGAAAAAATGATGTCGAACATTTTAATGCAGACCATATCTTTTAGGCTGATGAAAATGACGCTACCATGTTTCATTGTAATGATGTGAATAAATGAAACAACTATTTTTTAGAAAAATTCTATATATTTGAAGATAATAATACAAAATAAGGTTTTTATATCGATTATTCAGTATCGGAATTATCTGCTGAGTTGTTATCGGAATCAATGTCTTCATCGACGTCCGAATTATCTTCTCTAACATTTTCATTTGTCAAAATCAAAGTCTTACGTTCAGATTAAAGATGTACAGATTTATTTATTTACCAATGACGTCATCAATTAGACCGGAGCGTCCGGCGTCCGACTCTCACAACTGTAGAAAGAACAGGACACACATACTAATCGAACTATGTGTGAGGGAGAGGAAACGAACACCTTACTCTGGTCCAAGCAGAGTACATCCGAATAAATGAGTTATGACCCACGACTACTTGGCACACAGTATAGTATAGGTAGGTGCAGATATATGCCTACAAATGCTAAACGTCGTAACAGAACGTTGCTCCGTAGCAATATATATGTTAATTATATTTATTTAATATTTTTATTACTTTTTTATCCTTATGAACTTTCAGATTTGTACGGCATTAACTTTTTATAAATTATTGCATTAGGTACAAATAAACTATCTAAATGCCGTATAAAAAAATATCGTCATGAATTTCACCTAACATTTCGTTATATGAATTTTTCTTACTTTTCGTTCTATGGATTTTTCTTTCAGTTTTTTTTCCCTACAAACCTTTGGAACAACGATAATGCACGGCATGTAAAAAAATATTATCTATGCATAAAATACTTTCGAAATAAATTAATTTCATGTTGTTTCAAATCACCCCACCGGACCACGGAAAGAGAGGGGGTTGCAACCCTCGAATTTTTCCCCTTGTCACATGATTTTTGCAGGGCGTTGCGGGATAATGGATTAGAAGCTGTATTGAAACAGTATGAAACTGATGCCGTATATAATAAAATGACCAAATTACCCTTGAAATTGTCAAAAAATCCAAAAAATTTACCGACTTTGTGTTGCACCATTTTTTACGGCACTACGCGCTTTCTTATTATTTTTTATGGATCTATAGAGGGTAAAAATGCCGTACAAAAATATATGACCAAAATATACTCGCTCTACCTGCACTTTCGAATTCTCACCAGCACTCAGTTGGACAGCTTACAAGTGACGGCACAGTGCTGAATCTTATTATTTTATGCTCTTATTTCGTCCTATATACGTCACCTGGTAGTTCATATGACCCATCCATTTTTTGGATGGGCCTGTAGTCTATAAGCAAGTATACATACTGGAGCAATTCATCGCTACGGCAGATAGTGTTACATTCATTTATTGCCAATATACAGTTGCATAAAATAATGGAATAATGTTGTACAAATATCGACATGAGAACACATTTCCACTCCTGTAAGACGAGCTTGTACGGAGCTAACAGAATACATACATACTACATATACAATAATAACATCAGATACATCAAGTAAAATAAGTTATTCAGAGTTCATCAGGAGATAGTTATCAGAGTTTCTAGCATAGTGGAGAGTCGGAGAGTTCTACAGAGCTTTCGTCGGAGAAAGCTTTGGTATTGCTAAGTGCAGAAGTAGAAAGTTTCTAGTAGAGAGAGTTTTAGTACAGAGCGTTGCATAGTTAGCGGAGAAAATTAGGTGATTGTATTGTATTGTGGTGTGATAAAGAATTGTGATGAAAGTAGTTTAGTGTTGTTTGGAGTTTCAATAAACGAACCCAAGAAAATATCGTAACAATAATTTACACACTTTCTGAGATTCTATGCTTGGTTGACTGAATACGAGGCTAATCAAGACATAGGTAGCTTTCTGGAATTTTCTTCTGAACCAATGTTTCTCCTCGTAAATTGTCCAAATGTTGTGTATCCATCTGTTCGTTCTCGAAAATGATTTTGTTGATGAAAACCTGGAATGTTTTGCATTATATCCTTCATATTTCACTGAGCAAATCCCTTTGATTTGCTGAATTTTCACGAAAATCCCCAGATGAGCTTAAAACGAATGCCTACTACCGACACCATTAAAAGTAGCCACTAACCAGCGACATTCAATTGCCAATAATAGTCTCATTTATCATGTGAACGGGTAATATGGGAACCGAGTATGCGTAATATCAATCCATGAACAGCACCATAAGAACATGAAAAACCGCAATTACCCATATCCGGCGAAACCCCATTCGGCCACAACAATAATCGAGAACGCCATAGCGGGAGAGGCAGAATTGGCATTATTTCTCAGAAAAATATCCTCTCGTCTCTCGATAGCCTCCTACGCAATGTCTAGTATACAGAAAACATCGACAAAATGCAAATCTAAACATAGGCGGCCTTAGAGTGGACTTAATCGAGTCCAGATTCAGTAAGAAATTGGTTTTGTTGGCAATTGCCACTACTTTATACCGTTTCATCACGTATTTGAAAGCTGTTAGATGGCTAATAGAATACATGTGTATTCTAAATGAATGGCGGCAGCTCCAGAAAAGTTTTTTCAATGATGGGATATGTAACATTGGACCTGACAAATTCGATCTCATGACTACATTCAACTGCCCAAAAACCAAATCCTACGAATTTTCGTTTCAAATTCTTTGTGAAGTTGTGTTGAAAACGATATTTTCAGGAAATGTGTTTAAAAGTTTGTGGAGCGGTGCTATATCTAATTATATCCATGGAACAAGCAATTGTTTCACCTACTTGATGTCATCAAGTAGTGACTCGTTGATCATTGATAATGGGGGATAACGAATAAATTTGTGCTACACCAGCAGAAATTATCGCACAAGCATAAGGCTAGTTACGTGTACTCCCAAATTACCGTACTCGGCTGAATCCTCGTGCTCACAATTTTCGCTCGTGCATAATAGGCTACTTATCTTACTCGTTACGTAATATATTATCGTGACCTGTATTGAAAATTAAAGTCGACGTTCTTCAATCAATCTACATTCATCATTATGTTGTTTGAATTTGGTTAAAAGTGTTCCTTGCTGGAATTGGTTCGAGCTTTCTTTGTCTATATAATCAAGTCTATCGAAACCTGTTGCAATGGTTATTTATGTTTCAAGGGTCTAAAATAGGCTTTTATGGACCGCAGCGTGTAAGTAATATCAACACACCTAGGTCCAGAAAAGCAAATCACGCCCGAAATACATACAACATTTTATGCACGACCGGTATATTTGATGTCATGTAGATAGATACCATAGATACCTATTAGTATCTAGAACACGATAGAAATACATCAAGGCTGCTGTGAGGCGGCTGTATATTCATATCATATCGGAAACAGAAAAAATTGAAGAAGTGATGGAATGACTGTTACCATGGCAACTTAGTCAATTTTTCGGAATAAGATGGTATAGGCTAGTAGCCATATTTGCTGTCAATTTTTGTGATCTCAGATAATTCATTAGTGATTTTGAAATGGATTCAAGTGTAAAATGGACAACAGAAAACAACAAATCCAAATATTTCCAAAAATAATTGTTCTCATTGTATTGTTCTATATAAAGTTTTAATTTTCAAATGTTATGTAAAGATGAATTATGTTAATTGTTTTCGTTAAATTATTTTTCAAAAGTTTTGGGTTTGATCATAGGATTTTGCATCACATAAATATTAAGAAAATTGTAATATTCAAAGAAGCCATTACAATTATCGAAAAACAGATGTCCTGAATTATACAGGAAGGCTCATTATGAGTTACCTATAAGTACAATAGATTTATTGATTGAAAACATTTAACATAGTCGATGGGCTTACTTGAAGACTGGCGTTAAATCAAATCATCTTTCGAACAATTCGTTCAGGCCAGTCTCAAATCTACCTACACAGTAGGTTTTGGCTGGCACCTGTCAGAAAACAACGACTTCCCTGGCTAATACCACGAAGGGCTTTTAATTATATCCGACCGGTGCCAGTGCAGGTTTCTTCACAGAAAAAAATCATGCATTTGCTTTTGGCGATACAAATAAAGGAATTGATTTTCAATTATAGGGACGGACACACTTGTAGACCGGTTTCGGGCTATTTGGCCACTCGTCAGTACAAGGCAGTGCTATCATCAACATAATTAACGAATTGTTCGAAAGACCATTTGATTTATTGATTGCCCGACGATGGTGCTTGATGGATTCTCGACCCGTAGTGTGCACTCTTATATAATTCAGATATATGTTTTGATAATTCTGCATTCATTGAAACCATCGGAACATAGACTTCTATTGATATGAGGTTTGAATTCACTTCAGCGCCTACTCAATGATTTTATCGCCCGCCGGACGATAAAATAGTCCGAGGGCGTTAAAGTGCTACGCCCGCAAATCCTTGTGATGAAGTGCTACTTCACGCTTGGTCGTGCATAAAACAACTCATAAGAAATTCAAATCATATAGGGCAATCGAATCCAAACCAATGAGTTTGTGACATGGATGTTTTTTTTTGTAAAAGAATATAAAAACTAAAATTGAAGGTTTGATAAATATTGAAGTATTGAATATGAAATGGCAGAATTAGATAAGAATATAGAAATGTGAATTAATACGAACACATTTTGATGCCAAGTGAACTCACTACGTTTCAATCGCTGTAATCCGCTTTTGTCTTCGGGTGATGACTGGCATAAAATTTATAGGTATGGTCGGTTATGAAGACTCGATTTCCCTATGGTGGGGAAAGAGGGTGCTAACAATGAGGCGCATTGATCGGTGCTACGATGTAATTTGAAAAAAATTGAAACTGTTTTTGAACTGGAAGTGCCGCTTTCCTTGAGCGCCAGATGGCGTACAGGACACTGTGAAAATTTTGTTAATATGGATTTTCGTCAAGTATCGATCAGCACAATTAATGTTCGAGATTTCATTTTCAGTAACAATTGGATGATGAAATTTTATTTGAAATCAGCAATACCGAACTATTCGCCCTGTATTTCCGGTTCTGTCAATTCAAACCTTATCCCTATAATCATGTATTGCATTTCTTGCACGATTGTCTTTAAGAATGCGTTTGCAAAACCCCTCTTTGGAGCAGGATGATAATCAGAAGTTTTTTTATTTCTCTTGAGCAGTCTAGTATAGTAAAACACGTCTTGTGGTTTTTGTGAAATGGTAGCATTTCGTGTTTCATTATCATGCTTGGGCTTCCTATGGGGTAATTATCCCTCTACAACTTCTGCGGTGCTGTCTATGAACGTACATACATGGGGTCTTGAATTCCATTCTCCACTCCCACGTACCTTTTTTTCAAGTTGATATTATTATCGATACATTGACGTATGAGGTGCAGAGGAGAGGTCGAAATGCCCGTCTGCATGTTGTGGGTGAAGGAAGGCATTTTATGACCGGGAACGGAAGACAGGGCAAAGAGAAATGCAATTGGGTACTATTTTCTCCGATCACGATATAATTACTTACGGAAAGTCGATTTTATTTCAATCCCATATTTTCCACACGAATATAATGACCAAAGTATTTATTTTTCGTAGATTTTTTTTATTAACCTACCTACCATGATCTGAAAAATATTCATCAATACTGGAATCTCTACAAGTGAAGAAGGGCATATTTTCAATCTACCCCGATAAGTTGCTGCGTTTAAAAAAAAAATAGTTCCTTCCAAATGGAACACGTTCTATTAGTCGTATTTCTCAAATTTGACCATAAAAAATACTTGGAGGTGTGGAAAACGCAACCCCTAAAATTTATTTTCAATGTAACTTTTTTCTTATCATTTTTTCACCATTTGAAAATTCATTTCCGATAGCCTGTTTCATTTTGAACAAAAATGTCTCCTGGGTTTTTTGCCCAAAATAAACCAGTTCGCAGCAAAAAATATTTTACGAACAACTATAGGGATACATCGTCATAAATGCGAAAATACGATACTAATTTATCTAGTAGGTCGCCGCTATTAGCGATAGTGACAATTAAATTGGTATGACGCTGTCAGTTTGTGAATTTTAAAATTGAATTGATACTAATTGTGTGTTGTTCAGTTCTTAATTTGTAACTTTCAATTTTATGTACCCCCTTCAAGGGGGTGTATCTTAACAAGGGATGCTCTAATGAAGTTTCTTTATATGAAAGATCCTATCTTTTTTTCGATGAGGAATCACCTCCTCAAATGTTTTACACTTATTCAGTTACACCCTGTATAGACCAAAAATGAATTCACAGACACTGGAATATAGGAAATATTTCTTTTGGGGAAATTAATCCGTTTACAAGATGTTGAACTATTCGACGTTTCGACTCTCATGCTGGGGTCATCATCAACAAATTACAGACATATCAATACCGCAATCTAACCAATAAATCCCTTCACGAATTGACCAGCCAAACCACAACAATAGACCTGTTTAAAAACTGATCAAAATTTGCAAAACAAATTTTGCCTCATTTTGCCTCATTTTTCTGGTACTATACTGGGTGCAATTTAATAAGTGTCCGATATTTCACGGGACGATTCCTCAATTATTTATAAGGTGAACAGTTCATATATGCTTAGCTCCGCAAGGCCTTCATTTTTGTAATACAGTGTGTTGAAAATGTATTTTCATTTTGGTTTTTCGTGGATAAATTTCAAAATAATCTTGATGTTTGTACAAAAATTGGTATTAGGGCACTTTTCAATATGAGAAATTCGAATTTGTCTCAGTTTGGCACTCAATTATAGGGGGCGCCACCTACAGGCCTTGGCCTCCTTGGGGAAGTCACAACTTTGTCGTGCATGTATGTATCACATTTTCTAAACGAAAAATCGATTCCTCTCTTATTTTTACATGAAAAAGTTATGCTTGTCAAAAGACGATACAAGCAGCCGTTTTCGACATATTTTTATTTTGATTAATCGATACATCCAACGGCGCGAGCTCTCCAAAAATAAAAGTATTCAGAAGGCTAGTGAGTTTATTCCAATATTTGGTTTTTGTGCTGTTATGTCCAAAATAATATCTTGACGCATAGTTAAATAGTTGCAACTGTTATTGGCGTGATATTCACGAAAAACCAGGAAAAAAATAAATTTTCAACACCCTGTATCTCAAAAATGAAGGCCTTGCGGACCCATGCTTCATGAACTTTTTACCTTATGAATAACTGAGGAATCGTCCGGTTAAATATCGGTCACTTATTACATAACACCTTATACATTGTCCCTGTGTTCGATTTTGAAGGTATGTGAGTTTACAGTTTTTCTGGGAATAATCTTAACATATATCCCTCCGACTCCAAGGTCAATTGACCAAAATGCGTTCTGAGCAAACCCTTTCTTGTATGATTATTCAATTCAAATCAATATACAGTTAAGTCATTTGCTCGGTCATTTGCTAAGCCAAATTTCGAAAATCGTGTATAAAACTTGGTACTCTCTGGATATAACCCCCGAATAATTCACATTTTCTATTGGTATGACATATTAAAGACATAAAGGCGGAACATTAGTTGACGTATTACGTTTTCAATAATCTGAAACGATGTATTCACTTTTCCTTTTTTACAGAACATCTTCGCAGAGTTCATTTTTCGGAACTCTGAAACGGGTACAAGGCGCAGTTACAACATCTTCGAAAACCCCAACGCCTAAACGCTACGATGTAAAATCGAAAACCGCATCGGGATTGAAAAGCAAACCTCCCGAGAAGGAAAAAGACAAGGAGAAAAGGCCATGGTACAGGAGTCCCTCTAAAAGTCTTAGAAAGGAACCGGTGAGTACGAGCGTTGTCATTTTGTGACTGACATTGAACATTACTTTAGCAAATCATCATCAAACATTCACAATCAACATGAACAATCGGCATCATCAGAATAAGTATCATATTGGGGATAATGGCAAGCGAGATTCTTTTTTTTTCCGAGTTATTTCGTTTTAATATCTGGACGAATGCACAATCCCATTATATTGTGATTTGATTTATATATTTGAAGGACTCTGAGAATGAGTTATTTTATTCTTGAACGATTTCCTGCGGATGTTCAATTACGTATTATTGTTAACGTAATAACAGAGATGAATGTTGTGGTCGATTTGAATTATGTTATTTTTGTGGCTATGGATCACTTAAACCTCAATTTCGATGCAAAAAATATCGAACAAAGCAAATTTCATTATTGGATTAAGGCATCTTTGATATAATAACTAGCCTATTACGCATGAGCGAAAAATTGTGAGTACGAGGCGTTAGCCGAGTGCGTTAATTCGCGAATGCACATAATTGGCCTTATCCTCGAGTTGCGAACTGTACTTTTTCTACTCCCACCAGGCTTGTGCGGTAATTTCTGGTGAAGTAGCACAAATCACTCAATTTGAAAGTGAACGACAGCAAGTAGGCTAAACAACTGCTTATTGCTTTATGTATATAATTAGACACAGTAACAATCCATTGTTGAACAATGAATTTACTAAAACTATGAATTTCAATTAAATTTTAGGAAGAATTTGAAAGGAAAATTATTTTGCTGAATTTGTTTTTTGGGCAATTGAACTCAATCATGAGATCGAAGTTATCAGGTTGAAAAGGTTAAATGTTACATATCCCATCATTTTTTTTTTCAGAAGCGGTCGTCATTGATTGAGAATACATGTTTATTCTAAATTCGTATATCATGCAACGATCATGTATTAATAACCATTACATGAGAGCTGCATATGATATTTTATCTACACCCGATAAATAGTGAACTACAAATATTATAATTATATTGCACAAAATAATACTAATTAAACGAATTTCTTTGAGAAATTCTACAAAATTGTAATCAATGGTATTACTTCAAGAAATAAAACGATGAGAAGTGAAGAGATCAAAAATTAAAAAAAAGATTACTCGAGGCCGGAATCGAACTTATGTCTCTTCCAACTAGTCCAAACTATCTAAAATAATCTCAGTGCCTTAAACCGCTCGCCTACGGAGAGCTCAGAAAATTTGATGAAAAAAATAAAGGAATAAATCATGCATTTCTCAAATAAAAAGTTCAATCATCCCAACTGTATTTCTGCCGGTGTAGGTGTTGAAGGTGATTCTACCATATCGCTGGTATCAGACATTTTGTTATGATTATCGAAGTTTGGCTATATTCTCAAAAATTCAATACCTATACCGATTTTGACTTGACAAACGTCAAATGCAGTGCATGCACATCATGCTTGATTGAAAAATAATGGGTTTCTATTGGTTGAAAATCTGTATCGTAATGAAAAATCTGTACCGTAATCGATTTCATTATAAAAAGGGTTGTGGGCATATAAGTGTATTATTAGAGTACGGCTGTAGATAAAAGCCATTACCTAAATAATGGAGTAGAAAAATTGTATTTGCGGAAATTCATACTAACTCCCCACACTGCACCTCAGGAGCATCATGGTTATTTGAGTCCTTTTCCAATATGACAAGGATACATTCTTGAAGGAAAAAATTCTAACATGTTGGGGGATAGAACCCACTGCCTCTTAATCATGAGCCGGACACACAACCGCCTGCGTCAACCCACTCACCTATCCCCAACGCTACTTTAGCTGAAGGCTCCCCTATAATTCTGACATTACCCATAGGATAGGTCGAACTATTCTGTCATCTGAAAATCGTATATTACTTGCGGTTACTGCTATATTCCTGATTTTGTTTATCGATTTTTTTTAAATTTATTATGCTATTTGACCTTCTAACTAGTTACTTTTATACTTCAACCTTACCTTTGATATTCAGTAAGTCCGTTTTTTTGGAACCTTTGATTTTTTTTCAATTATGATGTTTTGTGAATGACATCGAACATTTGAGTTGATATTATTCTGGTGTCGAATTGAAATATAATCACAACAGTTCAGGTTTTCGCCATCAATTTCAAATCATCATCACTATGCTTATCTTCTGAACCTCTTCCGCTAGCACTATAAACCTATATTTTTTGCCATTGTGTCTTCTGGGAATATTCAACTTGTTGATAGTTCTTGAAACTCATTTTCTTTCGTTAATCCCGTTTTCTATAGACCTTTCCTTAGCTATTCTCTCTACTATGTGGTGTAGGTATTAACATTTTCATCCTTGTTTAAAAATTATTGACCTGTCGGAACTTTTCTAAAATAGTTTTTTTCATATAAGTTCATATACCTCACTAAATGTTTCACCACTTGTGATAAAACTTGCTCTTAACGTGGTGTCGAATTCGCCTGACAATTTTCATTTTCAAGAGTTTTGAAGATGAAACTGATAATGAGAAGGGGCTTGGGACGGATACTATCTGATAAACACATAAAAATGCACTTCGAAATATTTGAATATTTTATTGCTTTTAGTAGATTCTACATGATCCGAATCGAATGATTAGGAATTTCGTGTATCATACAGATTTTGCAAATATAATTTTTTTTTTCACGATAAATAAGTGACCTTTTCAATCTGGTAGAATATTTCAATGTGCTAAAAAGCTAGTTCGCATTTGACTGAAAACGGATTCATCTCGTGCTCTCTTTTCTATTTTCCATTCGTAACCATTATTTCACTCGCTCCTTCTATAATAGTATGCCAACGACCACTTCGTATACAGAGATAGCAACCCATTATCACAAATTGAAATACATACATCGATAATTTATGGTGTTTACGTGAATTGCTTGCAGATAAAGTACTCCACAGCATCTTTGCATGTTGGCAGCCACGTCCAAAAGTCAGCAGTAGATCCGAAGAAAAGACCTTCCAGCTTGTTCTCTACTTCTAATGTGACGTATAGGAGGTGAGTGTGTTATTTTTTATACACATATGTGCTTCTTTTGGTCGATTTTTGAGATGCGGATGTTACTATTACGGGTTGGTTGATATGATAGTTGAACTGGAAAATGGCGGAGGCTTTACTGAAACAAGTATGAACATCGTGAAATAGGCAATACACACATGTTGAATTATATAATATAAGTAAAAAAACGTGATTATTCTTGTGGAGAGAAGGAAGTGATTTTTGGATTTTTCTTATCCAATTTAATGCAGAAAGAATACAAAACTTCTATAAAAGAAGTATCATGTTGAATCATTCATAGACGAATGCATCATTCACAAAAATGAAGAATATTTTTAAAATAGCCAACCCTGCCTATAGGGCCCGACGGGCTCTGAATCGGAAAGAAAATTTATTTTTTTGCTTAATTTTTATAGCAATTATTCGAAACTAGAATCAAACATAACACCAATGGGATTTTTCTACCCAAATTGAGAGTAGTTCACGAAAAAATCATTCATCAGGAGAACATTTCATTCTCAAACCTCAAGCTTGGCTCATCAGTGGGAATATATTATGTCCATTACTTTTTTACAAAATGCTCTCTATGTTGATACTTTTCCTAGAGATCAATTACCCTAACACCAAATTGAGAGTATAACTACTTTTCTTCGGGCTTGAAGGCCGTCGTTCTTTGGAATTTCTTCCTACTTCCTAACTAATAATTCTGCACTCGACGCGCGTTTCGCTAACAAGATTAGCATCTACAGGAGAAGAAAATTGATATTCTCCAGAAGATGCGTACCCGTCGAGTGCAAAAATATCAGTTTGGTGTTAGGGTAACTGATCTCTAGAAAAAGTTTCAACTTTTACACCAAAGGTTCTAATCTCATCGTTTACTCTCTATGTGCAGAAAAATTCCATAAACATTATCTGTTTGATTCTGTTTGCGTAATTGGGATAGACATTGAGCAAAAAAGGGTATTACTGTGTGATCCAGCGCCCCTCGCGCCATAAAGGCAGGGGAGTAGCTGCTTTAGAACTACTCTTTCTTCCTTTTTGTGAATGATTCTACACATATCAACAGATGTTGCTTGTTGTAGAAGTTTTCTTTCCATTTTACACTCACTTGGGGAAGCAGAATCCAAAATCCACTTCCTCATAACATTACATGCATAAGATTCTACGAAGATTCACCAAAATATTTATTCAGGGATTGAAAACTACTCAAAGAATACTCTTCAATGCGCAGGTGCACCGATATTTTTTTTTCCAAGTCCAACGTAAAAATCTCCAGTTTCAAGAATCAAAACATCTTACTCTTTTCAGTTTCGATTTTCATCAAATATCAGCCCATTTCATCAGTTACTCAATCAATTCTCTGGAGTGAAGATCAGTCAACATGTATAATGTCACTTTTTTTCTAATTATTCATTCAAAATAACTTTCTTTGAAAACTTGTAATATGAACAGTTTTGTGATATATCACCTGAGACTTCTGGATTTTTTTCTGCCATCATTATAAATTCAAATTCAATCAACTTAAAATAACTCTTTTGTATAGAAAATGGGCGACGAGGAAGTTACAGATAATTAAAAAAAAAGTCACAAAACTTGCCTCACTTTGTCGAGTGCTGCCATTGAAAATATAACAAGAATTACTGGTTGTGAAAATGTACGTCAGCATGACAATAATATCACCTGGTACACGTGAGTTGCTGCCATTTTTGAAAATTCGAAATCTTTAATAAGTTTCTCAGAGACCGTGGGGCCCAAAAAACTTTATTCTGAAGACCATTATTTCCTCTTTCTCTCTCTCTTAGTAATTTTTTCAATATTATTCGAGAAGCAGATTTCAATAAATGATGAGATCGGAGCCCTTGGTGTGAAAGTTGTAACTTTTCCTAGAAGTCAGTTACCCTAAACCCTAACATCAAACTGATACAATTTGCACTCGTGGCGCGTTTTGCTAACAAGGTTAGCATCTTCAGGAGAAGGATACTAATACTATCAGTTTTCTTTACTTTCCACAAAAAGTTTCAGTATATTTTCTAAAAACATCAATATTTCACTCTCAGAAGGGGAAACAGTGGGGATGAAAAAAAGCGTTCTATGTTGTATGGATTCATAAATTAACCGCAGGTCAGATCAAAATTTTGTGATTGAGAGCATTTCGACTATCTTAGCATATGATACCCATTGAAAGTAAGATGACAACTGAGACACAGTTGAAATTTGTGAATTTTTCCGAAGAGAACTTGAATTACACTGTGAAAAATATTGATATTCATTGCAGGTCCTTGCCATAATCATCAATCCGACATTTAGTTTCATTTGGATAATGTTAACTAACAAAAAACCAATTACCAAATCATGAAATTGAGATTTTTGAGATTTTCTGTTTTGATCGAATAAGAGCTCATAGCAATGAAATGAATTGTTTGTTTTCATTTTGTTGATTAAATTGGGGGAAATAAAACTCGTATAAATGTAGTTTAGTATAAAAACTATTCGATTAATTTATGAGGTTTGATATGATTTCATTTCTTCTTTATTATTTTTTAATATTTTGAGAACCACATCCATAACAACCTGAAACGTGAACTCGGTGAAAACTCTGTTTTCAAGAAGGAACCGAGTCATATTAAGAAGGAAACAAGAGCTATATTCCCAAATTCATAGTTTTCGGATGAGGAACAACAGAATGGAAGTTTTTTTTATATGCAGATTCACACGAAAGGGATGCTCCGTAATGTTCAAAGAACACCGCGTGAATCAAGGGACAGGATATATGAATTAACATTTACTTTGTATTTCTGAAGTTTGTAAGCCTCAGGAAAAACCTCTTTTGGCAAGGGGTTCCAAAGCTCGGCTGTTCTATTGAAAAAAGATCCCTTAGCAGGAGAGGTTCGACAGGTTTCCAAATTCACAATGAAGGGGTGGGAATTCTGTACTCGTCGAGTCATCCGTGTAGATATTGCCAAGGGGGAAAAAAGAACAATTCGGAAGAGCATCGACCGTGAAACTATCTATAGAAGAGAGACAAGTCTCCGACCCTTCTACGATGTTCCAATGAAGTGAGCGATTCTGTGAGCGAAGAATCACCAACAAGACAAATTGCCTTTTTCTGATTAGAATCGAGAAGCCTCAATGAATGTTTTGGTGCCGAACTCCACACATGAGAACTGTATTCCATGACAGGTCGTATCTGAGCCTTGTAGATCATTATTCAGTTCAGATACTCTACTTTAAACATCTACCTGAAACGAAGGGGTGTTTTACACCAGATTCGAAAATTTTCCCCCCCGTGATAATATTTTGCACTCATATGATTTCATGTTGATAGCACGTAGCAGCTACCTACAGAAACACATATCGGGTTTCTTTCATTGAAAGTGAATAGTTTTTGAATTTGAGTAACGAAGATGGCTCTTTCGTCAATAGATGTTTGTACGAGGATGCAAATTGTAATTTCGAAAACCTTAGCCCAATAATAAACCAGGATTTTACAAAATTGCGTTTGGTTCTCTGTACTTTAACGCAATCCATTCATATTGTTACGAGAAGAAAATTTATAATTTTTCTTCGATAATAGGATCGCCATTATAAATATGAATATTAGCATTCTGTAATAACTAACTGCAATTTCAAGATGATCACCAACGAGCCTATCCCTCGACATTCCTCAAACTCTATTCTGTGCATTAGAAAAAGGCGATGTGATACTCTCTCGCGTCCGATGAAGAAAAACCTTTCGAATTCCTAAATGATTTATAGCCTGCATGGAGACGAGCAAATGACAAACAGCTGTGACGAACAACCGTATCGTAAAGATGTGTTATTGTTGCGTCCAAAACGTTGGATGTACAAAAAAACTATCCGCCTGTGATGCAACACCATTTGTTGATGTTATGCGTGTGTTATTATATTATTCAAGACGTTGTAAGTGGTTTACATCTAGAGATATGAGTCATTAATCTGAATGTAACTACTTACCTTTCAGAACGTGTAGGTTGTTTGGTTTGATATTTTATAACAGCATAACATGATAACCGTGTGTTTATTTTCCCTTCTCAAATAAGCGAGGTGAATTTGTTTAGTAGATTATTTTTATGCGCGTATCTTGCAAAAGTATGGGATATGAGTTGAATACAGTCAACAATGTAATATTATTGGTGGAAATACCGAGGTAAATCATCTTCTTGGAGAAAAATTCAGCTTATTGACTCTGAAAGCCAAAGCGAGCTATTTTTCGAGAGAGAAGTTTGATTACGTCGTAGTTTTTTTTGGGTTCTTAACTTACTATACTCTTAAAAAAAAGGATTAATATTGAAATCTATACTAGTGTAGAAGGGCAGATTTTCAATCTACACCGATCAGCAGACTTTCCGTGTAACCCAAATTTGCCTATCAAAAAAAAATTCAAGCACTAATATTCATCAAAACACTGATCGTTGGCGTTTCAGTAACCAAATCCGCTTCCGTTTTCAAAACTCTCACAAATATTCTCTGCTGGGTTCGTTTTTTGTTAATGAAAAAATTCGACATACCTATGTAAAATCTCCCTTTTTTAACATTTACAAAAAACCAACCTCAAAAACGACTGTGAATGAAATGTTGAACCATTCAAAAGCAGAAGAGGGAGTCGGCGAAACACTTATGACCGGTGACATAACCCCCATCCTATCTAGCGCCATCTCTTTCGAACTTCCCAAATTACATGCCATTGTTTTGTTGACGGTAAACCGCATGTGTTTTTTTATTATGGCTTGGTTTCAGTAATAAAACTTCCTTTGGATTGCTGTTGAGAGTCAAGCAATTATGTTAATAAACCTCACATTAATTTCATTGGTTTGATCAGGTTCGCAGATGACAGTATTATTCCCCATTTCCTATATAAATGCAATCAAGTGGCAATATGTCAGGTGACACTAGCTCAATCATCATTTTCCATAATCAACAAAACAATCAGCCATAATATCTCTCAGAAAATTTTTAATGTGAAGTGTATTGACAAAAATGTATCTGACTTGACTATCTGTTCTTCTAACATTCTACATTCTGCCAGCTGTACAAATATCTTCGTCCTGATGCTTTGAGTTTGAAGAAGAGGTGGGAGAATGTAATATAGTAAAAATTTTTGAAGATATTACATTTTCCCACCTCTTCTTTTGCAGCACCTGTAATTGTATTGAGGTCTCAGCAGCTTAGCTTAAGCCAAATTGTTTCTCAATAAGAATTTTTCAGTGACATTTGACGTTTTCGACGAATGACTTTTGTTACGCTATAAGGTAGACACGATTAAATTTCCACAAAATTTATTGTCTTCGCGACATGTTTCGATACACTGTATCTTTATCAAGCGATGTCTTTAAACACATCGCTTGATAAAGATACAGTGTATCGAAACATGTCGCGAAGACAATAAATTTTGTGGAAATTTAATCGTGTCTACCTTATAGCGTAATAACTATGGATTTCCATCAAGTAAAGGCCACCTCAATCCAAAAGAATGACTTTTGGCGCCTTTATAACCATAAAATTTCATGCCCTTTTATCATCTCCACATGGTGTTCGTCACTACACTTTTTCATCAAAAAGGAAGAAAATGGTTATTAACGTTTTTAAGTGTTGTACAGATGTGTATCAATGTTTTTGAGAATTTCACTTTATGTCAACTAACTTTGATGATGACAATAACCGATTGTCGAAATATTGGAAATATATTGTTATAAGAGTACACTTTCGCTTTCGCTGCTGTCCCAAATATAATTCCCAAGTTTTGTTCTCAACTTGTCAGCAAAGACTTCCTCTCATATATATATTCAATTAGTAGAACTGACAAGCTCATGTGAGAGCAACGTCCAGATTTTAACCTGAAAAATTTCAATCAAGTTTCAATTATGTATCATGTTTCACCGTCAACAATGTCCCATCAATTATTCATCTCTAACATCAATGTAACCATCCTCAAATAAGATTTTCCCTGATGATGGAAATAAAATTTTCCGAAAGCTTGAACTAACTTAAAAGAGTACTCCTTTACTTGCTGAACCACCCCACTATCCACTGGTTTTATTCTCAACTAGTCAGCAACGACTACCCTCCATATATATATATATATATATATATATATATATATATATATGTGCAAGATGAATTTTTCTGGGTTTTTATCCGTTAGGTATCTTCTGATTTGTTCGACGTTTCGAATTCCATTTTGAATTCATTCTCAAGAACTGTGAGACGAATATCTGTCCATACCGTCCTGGTCAATCACTCCCCTTACGAAGTAACCAAGCAAGAGTAAGCAAAAACTTCAATTGTCTGTTCTCCATGGAAACTGGTATTTAATAATAATAATAATAATGGTTTTTATTGATAGGTAAGCGACAAAAGTAGTGTACAGAAGCTCATGCACAGATATCCTATCAAAAGGCAGGATTCAATTTCCAACTGAACCACAAGTGGCTCAGCGGGAACTTGCTCTTCCATCCAACCTAATAATAATAATGATTCTCCTCAGTTATTATCCGACTAGGTCCGATATTAAGGTTGTATCCTGCCCATCCAGGTATTATGTAGAAATTGATGTTTTCACGGATCTTCGATATGCAAGATGAATTTTTCTGGGTTTTTATCCGTTAGGTATCTTCTGATTTGTTCGACGTTTCGAATCAACAAACATCAATTTCTACATAATACCTGGATGGGCAGGATACAACCTTAATATCGGACCTAGTCGGATAATAACTGAGGAGAATCATTATAAATACCAGTTTCCATGGAGAACAGACAATTGAAGTTTTTGCTTACTCTTGCTTGGTTATTTCGTAAGGGGAGTGATTGGCCAGGACGGTATGGACAGATATTCGTCTCACAGTTCTTGAGAATGAATTCAAAATGGAATTCGAAACGTCGAACAAATCAGAAGATACCTAACGGATAAAAACCCAGAAAAATTCATCTTGCATATCGAAGATCCGTGAAAACATCAATTTCTACATATATATATATATATATATATATATATATATATATATATATATATATATATATATATATATATATATATATATATATATATATATATATATATAGATGGTGAAAAAGATAGACGAGTTTGTAACTTATTCACTGTTTCCACTAGAAAACGATTTTACGATTTTGGATCATGGTGCGAAAACGCAGAAATCTACAAAAATAACGCTGACTTCCCAGAAATATCACAATTTTCATCTATCGCCGCCTTATGTGATACCGGAGAATTCTCTATTTCCCAAGGTTGCTTCATTTCAACCATGAATCATGTGACATACAAGCTACCTTTATTAACAATATATTATTTATTCCATTACGAGGCATATTTCACTCGTATCATGTACGTATTATACTTCAAAATATTATTTATGTTATCTTACCAAACATAGCTGGGAAATAGTTGTCGGTAATTCAAATCGATTTCTGTAACAGGAAACGCTGCGGTGTTCTTGAATTACGAAAAAATGCAGTCTGCTAAAAAGGCATATTGTATTTCATTGGGAACCTTTTGAGGTCACGATGAATCGATATCGAAATGGAACTGTCAAGTTTCACATTGATTCAACATCGACAAATGAATAATAACTGATTTATAGGTAATGATAGTTATTTTTTCGATTTCAACAAATGATCCTAAGTCATAATAATATTCCTGGACGACTATAAAGATTGTTAGCAACACAGAGTCTAGGAATGCGGGCTTTTCCCATGAGGTAAATATACTATTTATCGCAGATCGTTCAAAATTCAAGATAACAATCAATTCTGATAATTTGACTCATGTATAAAATATCCCATAAGCCGCCGTGATGTTGTCATTATGACAGCGAAAAAACTTTGCCCTAAGTTTTTCAGCGACAAAACGGAACCTAACTCTTGAAAGCATGGCAACCAGAATTGTAAACAAATCTCTGACGGCGTCTTTGTAAATTTCATACTTGCGTTGTCAAGAGAATATATCTGATCTGTGAAAATGAAATATAAGAATTGTGTTTTTAACAATTTTACTTTTCCGTTGAATCGAATGAATTAAACTGTATTCATTGAATTGTCAGTGACAGTTTTTATCGTTGAGTTGCCAGGCAACAAAATTCTCATCGAAATGTCAAGTTTACTTCGACAAATGAAAGCTCTCGTGTAATTATAAGTGAAAAAATAGCGAATAATTCTATTCATAAATAAATGGTGACTTGAAAGTCGTAATAAACTCACTTGGGTTATTATGGAAACAGTTTTGAATCATTTATTTAGATTTAGAACACTTAACAACTGTAAGGAAATATCATTTCCTTACAGTAATGAAATCTTGACTTTTTCTTGAAGAAAAACAATAACTTTTTATCTCGTAGTTGAAGAAAAAACAATAAAATCAGGTAGTCGTTCGATGAAATCACACATGATATTTCTCATGTAATAATTGGAATGAAGAATAATGTGTTGAAATCATTTATGATGATACTGATACAACTTTCACTATCGTAACAACCTAATCCTCCAATATGTCTAGTATTATGACGATTGTGAACACATTTATGTCCTCCGTTTACTTTTTGGAGTAGTACCAATCCAAGAATCATAGCATCCCAAAAATATTCAAATTTTGAAGTGATGCAGAAAAAACTACTACTACTTTCGTTTACTGATCATTCTTCTGGGCGCTTTCAAGAATTGGTATGAATTTTGTTTTATTTTTGGTAAAATCTCAGTTACTGTCTACTTTTTTGAATATTGGAGTTGAAAGTTTCGTTCTTTTTCCGTTTCCAATAGATAAACAATTTCTATTGTATGCTCTTTGGATGGGATTTATAATGTAGAGCGTTTTCTGACGTCTGTTCCGGTTCATTAAGTGGCCCTGGACTATTTCCAATCACTGTCTCGTATTTTCACTTCCAACAACATTCATCCCAATCGAACATTACAAACATGTAAAAGATGTCTAACTGACATATTTCGTACGGTAGAAAAATTCAACGGTTGAAAATGATGAATATTTTCGATAAAAATCAGAAAATATCTCGTTTGTAACTTGCGGGATTTTGCCACTCTTTTCGCAGAAATCATGTTTATACCAAGGGCATAATGAAAATATTATCATTCGACGATAGCAATTCACTAGGCCAGACACCTCTGGATCGAGAAGCTGCCCTAATGGTGTATTGTTAACTCTCAATCCGAAAATTCTGATCGTAAATCTTGAATTAGTTTTTGGGTATCAAATCAGATAATGTTGATGCATTCACTTCGTGAATCGTATTATTGTGTTATGGAAGGGAATATTTTGAGGGTCTCCTTTATTGACTGCAAAAAGATGATCGTCGTTATAATGGTATATTAAATTGGTGTCTTCCATTCTATTAGAGTATTAGAGTGAGGCTTTTCAATTATTTTTTTCTATATGTCATCATGCATTGCTGGGTGATAAAAAAGTTGTTTATTTATACAGTCGAGCGGAACTTTATGACGAAAGTGCTAAATGTTGACGGATTAGGCAATGGACTGAAAATATAATGAAAGTGACGAATTGGTGTGGAGCTCTTCAATCGGCGTTTTCACGTTATAAAAACAAGCAATATGAGTCCAAATGGATTCTACATCGTGAATAAATATAGAACTGAGATTAGTTATGTACAGAGTGGTTTATCAAGCAGGAACAATGGGAAATGGTTCAATGTCAATGTCAATATATTGAACTTCTATAAGAATGAACGTAATAGGTACGATTTGAATGAAAAATTCAATGAATAATTTTGCAATGGAATTCCAATTTTCATGTATCCATTTTTTCACTTCTTTT
Source organism: Zygogramma bicolorata (assembly GCA_032362365.1). Lineage (NCBI taxonomy): Eukaryota > Metazoa > Arthropoda > Insecta > Coleoptera > Chrysomelidae > Zygogramma > Zygogramma bicolorata. The sequence goes on from JAVJAQ010001807.1 coordinate 73,376, forward strand.
ATTCAACTTTTTGTATCTTTCTGTATTTTGAATATTTCTTGTATCATTGCTCTCACAAATTTCCATGAGTTTCTCTTTTCCTATTTCATTCAATAGATATTTATTTTCCTTACGTTTCGACCCAACAAGATTTTTTAAAGGATTTTAGAGGGAGCACTTCATTTCAATACAGAATGTCAACATATTTTAACAAATATGTCACCGGAACGTTTGAAAATGTGAAGTTATCATCTATGCAATACCGATGAGTTTTAGTGACCTGAGATGTGAAGAAAATATTTTCTCAAATAATTTTGAGTCTTTGAAGTACTTTACTGGCGGGGGGTGTGGCAAAGAAATGTTTCTACTCCCACCTGAAAATATGCCCATTTCTTTATAATTAACCAAACAGATAAGTAGGCGATTGCAGTCAACTGAATCGTTATGATTTCATATCCACCCAGGGTAGGATATGAATTTGACCAATCACAGAGAACAAAATACTTGGTTACCAAGGACAACCTTGTAGAAACGGCACAATTCCGATCTGTCTACCTACAAACACAAAATCCAAGGTGTTTCTTTTAAGGATTAATATATATATACTTATATCTGAAATATTCTCTACTTTATTGAGTCAAGTTTGAATCGTCACAATTGATGCTTTTTTTTGTAGAATTGAAGGACTTGCATCAACAATAATTTATTAAAATTGTACAGTCCAAATGGCCTAGTTCGTTAAGGCGTACATTCATTGAGATCATCTACTTTATAGTCGTTTGTTCGGGTCTCTCCAATATCGATTATTTTGTACTGTTTTCAGTTTGATATAACGAATTTGATTGGTATCGTTCGATATTTGATTTAAAGTTATTTTCTTTTATTTCCGTTAAGAATGTATTGTTACGATATTCCCTTGGGTTCGTTTATTAAAACTCCAAACAACACTAACTACTTTTATTACAACTCTTTATCACAACACAATGCAATTACTTAAATTGCTCAGCTAAACTATCGAACGCTCTGTACTAAAACATTCTGATAAACTTTGATTAAAACTACTCTCCACTAAACGCCACTAAGCTCTGAATTCTTCAATCTCAATACTACTCTCTCTACTAGAAACTCCGAAAAACTCTGTCGACTTTCGCGATGAGGTATCTCCTTTTTTACACTTGCGTACGCCTATGGAGAATCTTCCAGAGATGTCTCGATGATGTGTATCGAATTTTCTACGTCAATCGGGTTTTCTTGGAAACTAACGTTTCCTTCTCGACCCCTCATATTATTTTGCGTTAACGAACGACAGGGACGGCAATAGGAGATCTCGTAACAATATTCATCCCATGAGAAAAGTTTCGCTAGTATGTAGTGTATTTTCACTAGCGAAAAATGTATAGCTGTAAATGAATCTTGATGGCGATGAGTTCGAGATGGCTTCTAATTTATTCTAGTACTTCTCCCACTCGATACTGAAGAGGTGAGGTCAAGAATTGATCTTAGCATCTGTGATTAGTGTCACATTTCCCCCTACCCACCGACGAACCCACGCTTTGCAAATCGCGACGAATAATTTTACGGTAGGTACACGTTTAAAGCAAATTACTTATGATAATTAGCGAATAATGAATCGCATATCCAAGTACGGTAATACGTTCCTTATTCGCGGTTCGTTCCTCGAACTCTCGAGTCGACTTTCGTATTCGATTCTCATCCGGGCCTCGTGTATCTTTCATAACACACATGTTCTGATCGTTCGAACACAGTTATCGGCACAGGAAACCGCAATGTTTGTACGCGGGAATTACGGAAATTAAATTTTTATCGCGATCAAACGAATAACTGGTTTGAAAACTGCGACTAAATTAATCTTAATTCAATCAGTTCAATGTAAAGCACATACGACAGAGAAAAACCTAGGGTTCAACTGAATTGGGTGGGTTTTCCGTACTGCTTGGGATCAATATCTATATATGCCTAACGTGCGTTCAAAATTCGGTCTTAGATCTTTATATCATGAAGATATAAGAATGTATAACGATCTTCCAGTAGAAATCAGAGAAACTCCTATGGCTGTTACCAGTTTCAAATATAGGCTTAGACAATATCTCTTTTCAATATAGTGGAATGATAGAAATACTTCTTTTTATAGTTTTTTATACGTATTTTGTGATTGCTTGCCTGTGTTACTTCTTGTTTTTATTATTATTTCTACTTATATTAGTATTAAGGACAAATTATCTCTTTTGTAATTAGTTATCATAGTTCCCATTATAAGAATCTTGTTGTTCTTCTTGGAATGATATGATATGATATATTTATTTGATCAAGTTACAAAGTAATTGTTTTCGACAAGTCAAGACATTAAAATGATTTAAAGCTTACATCTAAGATATTTGCTAAAAAAAAAATTTTACCTGCCACACACACTGATACAATCTACACACACTGATACATATTAAACATTTATGTTGCAAAGTAGAGCCCAGTAGCCACAGCATATATACCTGGACTGGAAAAATTATGTTTTACAATACTAGTTAGTGAGAATCATAGACTATAATTTTTGTACAATAATGATGTATTCATTTGTTTATTTAGCACTTAGGGTGAAAATTCAGAACATTAAAAAAAACAATGGAAGTATCCTGAAAAGACCACCCATACTAATGTATACTAAACATGCATATATATACAATGCATATATAACTTTGAAATTTGAAGTTTGTTTCGTCCAAATACTCAAGATATGTTGAACCTCACCAGATTCGAAAGTATTTTCTAAAATTGTGTATTTAGATATTCTGTTTTTGAATAAAAGCAATGTCTTTCAAAATGTATTTTCAAGGACTTTTTAAAATTGAGATAGGACATCTCCTTGAGATCACTGGGCAAGTGATTGTATAACTGGACATCAGGGGAGTTTTTCTTACTCTTTTATAGCCTGAAGTAGGATGGTCAATAAATATAATATAGTATTATAATATAATAAAGCTTATTACGCATTGAGATTGGAAAATAATACAGAAGAAGACTTCCTAAATTGGATTTTCAAAATTTATCGTAGAATCGAAATTATTCTCGTTTATACCTATAGTTGACAGATTAATCGATGTTAACCAATAATAGTTATTTTTCTACACCCGTGCTATAAAAACACACTAATATGCCCATAATCTGTTTCATAATAAAATCCATTATGATTGGAAAGTCTGTATAGTAATGAAAAATCTGTATCATAATGAGTCCATTATGATACAGATTTTTTATTACTATACATATTTTTGATCTTGATTGGAAATCCAACTCAGTGCCGGGAAGCTGCAATGAAAATTCGGTTCATAATAAAATCAGCATTTCCAATATAATATTAAACTCTATTGAGACTAGCAATAACGAAATAAATGTTAACATTCCTTTCACTTTCAGATCAGTGGGACCCACAATATAAATATAAATATAATATTTATAGTTCTTCATCAATTATCAGGTGTAGAAAAAATAGCGTGTGCAACTCTTATGTGACAGTTATTGATACACTCGCATAAACCATACGAAACTCACCTTCGGCCCGTTTCGTGCTCCGGTTAATGCTCGTGTATTAATAACTATCATTACATGATAGTTGCATAATGAACTGATTTTCTACTCCCACTGACGGCTGCTATCGATTCAAGATATGTGTATTGTGGGTCTTTACGTTACAGATCTCAGGATGGTGGGAGTAGATAAAATAAGTCCGCGAATCTGCCTGAAAAAAAAAATCACAATTTTTTGCTTGTGCGTAATTGGTAGTTATCTTCTTCGTTATAAAATATATTATTTAGGAACCGAGAGCTTTAGGTACGATCTTACAAGGCATCTGGCTTTGTAAGGCGTCTACTAGTAGTACCCTCTCACGTCTGAAGAAGATATTGCAAGCATCAAAAAAGCACACAAAACAGTATTTTTTAATTACGTTATCATGGATTCTTATGAAGAATCGGCCAATTTCATCACTGATATGAAGCAAACAGTGAGTATAAACTGTTTCATAACTTTATATGAATCAAAACGATTTTTTATATTCTATATTGAGTTTATTTCAATTGACTAAACATAAAGATCACCATACTCAGTCACATAATATGTGCGATTTTGAAATTTTGAATACTCTGAAGCATGAATTTCAAACTTTTTTCAACGAAATAGTTTTCTACCGGCTGTTTTTCATTCAATAGTAGATGAAGACCATGTTTTCTGAATAATGCGCGAAAAAGGCATCGTTCTTTCCAAGAATAACTCAGTGATTTTCTATAATTGAATCGAGTGAGTCGAACCAACAAACTATGCAAATCTTTACGGCATCATATTTTCAACCCATATTTAGCGTACAGTTTTCTTCGGAATTCACGCTGTCACTATTGAAAGAAGGCTTACATAATTTTTTCATTTCTCTTAAAATTCCAGGTGAGTTAAAGAAGTCAATGTATTTTTCTGAACTGCGTCATATAATGTAAGTCGTCTCAAGATATGTGACGCCATATTTTCTGATGAATATTTCCCTCATATATAAAATGTCCCATAAGAGCAATGCAATTATCGAAAACTTACAGCGGTTATTGCATTGTATCAAGTCACCAAAACAAGACATTTGAAACCGTATCGCTAGACGTCAGTAAACAACACAAATGGATGTCGTATAGACTTCAAAAATAGAAAAACATTTCGCGTTTTGGTGAGTACTCTATACAATCTATAGAGGAAAATATAAATGAACAAAAAATAACATTTCCTTGAGAATTTCTTTATTCGTGAAATATTCCAATGAATTACATTCGTGCATAAAAATGGCCAGATACTTTTGCATTCAAGCGTGATATCTTATACAAATTGCATTCGGTTATTTTCATATTTTGTGAAAGAGCCCTCGTCCTTCGGACTCAGGCACTTTCCCCAAAATATGAAAATAAACTTGCAAATTTCAGATATCACGCTTTCTTGCAAAATTATCGATCGGAAGTAATTACACAAGTGCTTCAAAATTACCGATAATTTTCCATGAAAGCATGTTGTCTAAAAACTGCATGAGTTTATTTTCATATTTTGTCGACAGAGCCCGACTCCGAAAGAGTAGGCCTCTTTTAGCAAAATATGAAAATAACCGAATGCAGTTTTTAGACAACATGCTTTCATGGAAATTTTTCGGTAATTTTGAAGCACTTGTGTAATTACTTCCGATCGAGCTTCCGATAATTTTGCAAAAAAGCGTGATATCTAAAAATTGCAAGTTTATTTTCATATTTCGGCGAAAATGAACATGCTTGAATGGAAAATTATCAGGTTTATTTTGATGCAGTGTTATTCGGTAGAATATTTCCGGAGTTAAAACAACGAGGTTTAAAATTCAGTATATATGCCTGTCAAGATGACAAATGTACATTTCAACAATCTTTACTATAGATACACGAACCGAGCGGGTATTTTTCGATACCTACCGGGTATTTACCAGCCCGAAAATGTTCCGCCGGGAATTTATCGCTGTAATTGTTCGAAAATGTCCCGCTTCATATGGGATTTTTAACATAGAAATATTCGGTAATTTTTATGCACTCGTGCAATTATAACCAAAAACTGCTTCTCGCACAGGAGATATGTTGTAATTGGTAGCGAGATACATTTTCATTATTGGTTGGTTTGTATCGAACGATTGAAGTATGGAATATCCGTCATCAACTCTTCGATAATACAGTATTCTGCATTAGTAGTTTCTACAGTTTTCTCTGATCTTTCTCATTTTGTTGAATAGTTAGGGTCAACAACCGACACAGGAATGTGGCGCAATATTTTTTTGGTTTTTACAAGTATGCTGTTGCCTATCAAAACTTGTTTCTGTAATCAGTGGTTTATACTGTCAAATTTTGCTATAATCCGTATAATCGACAGCTTGGAGTGTCGATTGTAAATAATCTAGTTTGATTATATGAAAGAATACTGTGTGGATTCCCAAAGGCCTTGATAATATGAAAAACAATAATGTTCAGATGTTCATTTTAACAGGATTATTACTTAGTACTGTTTGAAAGTTATTAATCCATGGTGGATGAATATTTTGTTCGTAGTTTTTCGTATAGATTCCAATATCAATTCCTGTTTTTTTCAGATTATGGTCCGCCTTCGGATATGAATGCTACTGATTTCCTCAAACATGTACCACAACCAAACACAGGTTTTTTTCTAGAACTCGTAACCTCTTTTGAAGTTAGAAGCGCAATCAATTCTTTGAAAGTCACCAGAAGTTTCGATATTTACGAAATAAACAGCGTGATAATTAAAGAGTCCATAGATTTCTTAATTCCCCCTATGACATCTTTGATAAATGCATGCTTCAGTGAAGGTTTGTTTCCCGATGCACTGAAAATCTCTAAAATTATTCCTATACTAAAAAAAGGCAATGATAAACTACCCGATAACTACCGACCTATTTCTATAGTTCCAGCGTTCTCCAAAATTATCGAGATTATTTTAAAACAAAGATTGATTAAGTATTTTGAGAAGTACTCTCTTCTGCACGAGAATCAGTTTGGATTCAGGAGAGGTTGTTCAACAATTGATGCCATCTGTAGGATTGTGGAGAACATTGTGGAGGGCCTCGAGCTTGGCAAATATGCGGGAATTACCCTATGCGATCTTAGCAAGGCTTTCGATTGCGTTTCTCACGATAGCTTATTAAAAAAACTAGAATACTATGGCATTAGAGGTCCACCACTCGAACTGCTGAGATCGTATTTAGTTGGCAGAAGGCAGTGTGTTTATGTGAATGATGAGCTATCAGAAATTAGACCAGTTAAGCATGGTGTACCACAGGGCTCAATTTTAGGTCCACTACTTTTTATTATATACATTAACGACTTGTTTTTCTACCTATTTCCAAAATCTATCATTTTGTTTGCAGACGACGCTACTTTGGTTAACACTGACAAACATGTTTTGAACTTGAATGTTGCTATCGAGGATGCAGAAAACAAAGCCGAAACGTGGTACAACGCCAACAACCTGAAATTGAATAGAGAAAAAACCCAACATATGACCATCTCCACTAACAACCTGGTTGCGAATGGAAACTCTGTGAAGTTACTGGGTATAGTCTTAGACGATAGACTCAATTGGTCGGAACACATAAATCAAATAGGCTCTAAAATATCTAGTTATATATTCCTGTTACGACAACTTAAAAAGGTTCTGAACATTAACACATTGCTTTCTGCCTACTATTCACTTGTGCACTCCCACTTAACGTACGGTGTGTTACTTTGGGGTAATGCAAGTACGGCTTACAAAATTTTCACACTGCAGAAAAAGTGTATAAGGATAATTTCTGGGGCTGATTTTAATGACCACTGCAAACCCTTGTTTGTTAAATATGGAATAATGCCCTTACCATGTTTGTTCATATACTATTCCATGATTGATATTCACAAACACAAAAACGGTTATTCATTAATATCAGAGTCTCACAACTACAACACCCGTTCAGCTAATCTCCTGAAAACGAAATATTTTCGACTTACAAAATCGAAAAACAATTCGCCCCGTCTAGGGCTCTACAATAAATTACCGAAGGAGATAAGTACGCTACCAATGATTAATTTCAAAAAGAAACTGAAATGTTACCTAAAAAAATACTGTTTTTACTCTGTGGAAGAATTTGCTAGTTCTCCTATGGACATATAAAGCATTGTGTGTTGACATGCAGGACTCAAAAAAAATAAATAAATAAATAAAATATGCGTTGTATTTTCAAGATTGTAAATAACTTTTATACAAGACTTCGCGATTGTATTTGCGCTTCAGTACTTCAATCGTGTTCTATTTATATTCAGTGTGCGTGCCTTTGTTTTTTTATTTCATATTTATATTTAAAATTTGTGCAATGACTAATGCATACCATGACTTGCTACAAATGTATTTTTTACATAACGTAGTCAAATAAATATCTATCTATCTATCTATAACAACTCAAAGAACTACCAAAGGATCGATACTCTTTTAGATACTTGTTAATCATCTTTCGATTGAGAAATTTTTCAGTTTATCAGTTTTTTTTTAAATTAGTTTAATCACTTCCTTCAAATGTTTGTTGATGAGGTAAAAATGTTCTGGAATCCATTTTTTGGGTACTCTCTCCCCTAGAAATGAAAAACCTTTAAGTTCTTGTTTTATCGGTTTTATGTGGGAATTGATATATGTGTTCATCAGTTACGTATATCTTATTTTCATGAATTCGTAGAAGATTTAATTACCAAATTTATTTACTTCCCCTTGGCGACGTTTCGAAAGCTTTTTCAAGCCTATTTTGGAAAATTTTCAAGGAATCACAAATTTTGGTACGTAGTGTAAGGATAAAATACTCAACTGACAAAAAATTCAGCCAGTTTCGTTTCTTTATAATACCTATTGAAGGTACGTATCGGAGCAAATGTACCAATTATTCCAAAAAACAGATATTTTAAGAGCTTGATTTTTTTTTTCATTTCTAGCGGAGAGAAAACTCCTAAAATAGATTCCTGATCAATTTCTATTTTATCTGTTCACTTGTTTTAGTTTTGAACTGAATTCTCATAGTCATGGCGATCGCCTGATCTTGCTGGTCCGAACACCGTACCACTGGACTTCTCGAATAGTTATCCTCAACCGTCGATTCCAACGTTATCTTCACCGATAACCGACGGCAACCTACATACCGCGACTTCGCTTCTCTCTTCTCGAAGAACAGACGATAACGATTTAGCTCACGAAAGGCAAAAAAACTCGTAACGGCATTTCGTTCTTCTCGACACGAAAGACGTAACCTCGAGTCTCGAGGAGATTGCATCCGAAAGAAAAAGCAGGCCATGCGACATACGCAGCGCACACATTTTGTTTTTTGCCTTCGGTCTCGAATGCCTTCGCGGCTGCAGGCATAAATAATGTCTTTCCGTTTCTGTTCTGAGAGGTACGGACAGAAACGCAACGTCGCCGCCGATGTCGCTTCGAAAGGCCAAAGTGGGAGTATCGTTCGTGCGAGGGGACGGACTAGCCCCTCGTGCCGCGCGAATGGAATCGGTATTCAATAGTTATTTGTATGCTAAGGCCGCGAAATACCTCTTTAACGTACCGAAAGAACAGTTATCGCCGAGGCCGCTTGCGGCCGAGGCAAGATAATCTTGAGGTCGTTAAAAAGTTTCGCGGCCATGGCATACACACTATTTTTCGTGCAATCGTTAAAATTATTAAAATAGATAGTTGTAAATAAATATATTATTGCTCTAAAATCAACAGCATTTCAATTCATTTAACAATATCACCGTGTGCTATGGAAATGATATGTTTCAATATATATTTTGACAGTTCTTGTCAAAACGCAAAATGTCTGATACTGATAGCGATATTTCAGTACCTTCCACTCCTCCGGAACTCAAAAGCGTTGTAAATTCGGCGCTTTCCGTTTTAATACCCGAAAAATCTAAACGGCAGTACGAAAAATGTTACGGCGAGTTTAAAGATTGGTGTGACAAACAGAATGTTAAGACGATGTCTGAAAACATTTTATTGGCTTATTTGATGCAGAAATCAAATGTTGTAAAAAGTTCAACTTTATGGAGCATTTATTCCATGCTGAAGTGTATGCTGAACATACGAGACAATATCGACATCAAGCAGTTTTCAAAATTAGTACCATTTCTGAAAAGAAAAGCAGTAGGTTATCGAGCAAAAAAGTCTAAAGTATTAACGCGTGAGCAAATTGATACATTCCTGAAAGAAGCTAATGATGAAAAATACTTATTGTTGAAGGTAAGTGTTAAGAGATGTTATTTACAATTGTTTTATTTATTGTACTGATTTTTGTAGGTAGTTTTGATAATGGGAATATCTGGTGCCTTGCGACGAGATGAGTTAGTAAAAATGGCCATTGAAGATATTCAGGAAGAGAATGCTGTATTAATAGTAACCGTTCCTGATACCAAGACGGATAAGAAGCGTGTTTTCACTGTTACTAATATTGATTTCATAAAAATTTATCGTAAATATGCAGCTCTTCGACCAAAACATATTGTTAATAATCGTCGTATATTCTTGAGATACGTAAACGGAAAGTGCACCGCACAAGTTGTTGGAGTGCATACCATTGCGAAAATGCCTAGTATGATTGCTAAGTATCTCAGATTACCAAATCCTGAAACATACACGGGTCACTGTTTTCGGAGAAGTTCTGCCACGCTGCTTGCCAATACTGGGGCTGATATGTCAATTCTTAAACGTCACGGTGGATGGAAGTCCACAACAGTAGCGGAAGGATATGTAGAAGACTCTATCGAAAATAAGAAGCAAATTTCCAACTCAATTTCTGGCGATATGGTATCTGGTTTGAATGTAGGCAATAACCATTATTCAGAAACACTAGATGTAGTTGCTTCAACTTCTGGAGTAAATATAAGTAATAATACAAACTGTACAATTAATGTAAATATTCATCCTAAATAATATAACTTATGTATTTGTTGGTATTCAATAAAAAATAATCCTTGTCTTTGTAGTATTTTAGAAATGTCAAATTTGGAAGTGACGTTTGGTTTCGCGGCCGTTGCTATGGGTAACGGCCGCGAAATTAAATTTCGCGGACTGTGCTGAGAACGCGAAATACTGACTTCGCGTGCGATTGCACGAAAAGGTTATTTTTTTATATCTGTATGATATTTGCTGGAAATCATTTTTTGGGGTTTCTCCGCCCTGGAAATGGAAACAAAAAAGCTTTGCAATATTATGAAGAAGCAAAATTGCGGTTTGGTAATGGTTCGGACTTCCATTGTCTATATTATTAACTCTATTGAAACCTGTTGCTAAGAACGAAAGGATAAAAATACAGAACAAGTAAGAAAATCAAATCCCAAACGAAGGATTAAATGTATTTTCTGGTCAAAAATGAAATTAAGGATTGATTGATCAAAGCAAATAATGTTGTTACAAAAAATCGAGATATCGAATATGAAATATAAGTCGAAACATTTTTGAATAAAGACATAAATGAAATAATATTGTAACAAGAAAATTGAGGTATCGAATGTGAAATAGTAGTCAAAAAATGTGAATAAAGAAATAAATGAAATAATATGAATAAATGTTGAAACCAAGTTTCAAGTTGAGTGTACTCACGACATTTAAATTGCTGGTATCATCGGTTCTATTTTGTCAGTTACGTATCTGAGTGTTATGAACTTGGGAATTCGATTAACAAATTTATTAAAAAACATGTACTTTTCCCTTATAAATTTGTTGTATATTTGGCCATATCTGGCCAAATATACAAATTTTCTATGAAAACAGATATTATTAATAGATGGATAGATATTTCATTCACCACTATACATACAATAGTACATTTGTAGCAAGTCGAGTCAGTATATACAGTAAATGTATTTAAGGGATGAAATCCTCAAAATAACTATGGCTGTATAAACACATATACAAACACACAAACACCATATACCGATGATAAATCATTGTCGATCCACATGTTCCCTCAGGTGTTGGGGATCCATCTCAAACGTTTTTCTGCAACGGAGAGATTTAGTGGAAAATCGAATGTCATCATCGATTTCTCGTTGGAAGGTCTAGACATGAGCAATTACGCGGCAGCCAATGGAGCCCATTGCCATTGCAAACTCTACGCGCTCTCCAACCATAGCGGCACTACGTACAGCAGCCACTACATGGCTTACTGTCGACACCTTTATTTACTCCGAAACGTGGTACGAATACAACGATTCCCATGTGTCACCTATATGTTCAAAAGATCTCGTAAGTGGCGAGGCGTACGTTTTTTTATGAACAAGAAAACACTTAACCAGGAGAAAATTAAATTTCCCACTTGACATTATTTTATATTTTGTTCTATTTTATTTATTTCCATTTTTATTCATTTACTCTTTTTATTTCTTGTTATAATTTCTATTTTTACTTGTGATTTTATATTATATATACTTGGAATAAATACAAAAAAATAGTGGACATATGGATACATATTCACAAAAAAAAACACCTGAATAATGAAATTAAATCAGTCAATTTGAAATGCGACGTGCACATATTCGAAAATACATCAATTGAATGAAAACAATGCTCCAACATGACTGATTTTATTTTTGACTTGAAACTACGAGGACTGACGTTTCTCACTTGTGAAGGAAATTTATTATATAGTCTCAGGGTGGATTTATAAAAAACTTCAAGAACTGAAATTTATGACTCATCATTCAAGACTTATCACGTAAGAGAGATGGAACGAAGGAATTACATACAGAAACTGTTAGAAAAACACTTATGGCGCAACATTTCAAATTAAAGATTTAAGAAGATGGTCAACTTCCAACTTGAGAATTGTTTGGTAAATGAAAATGGAATGTGTGCAAGAAATTTACGTATGTACCTATTTTGTTTACAAATGTTGATAAGAATTGAGAGGTTATGTTATGCAACGACATATTTTCATACCATGGGAATCAGTACCTATTCAAGTATATTCATGATATCTGCTTTTGTTATCTATTCTCTCACGAAAAAACGTCGAAATCTGATATTCAAAATAGGCCTTTTTATTGCTATAGTCAATGTTCAAATGTCAGTATCGACAGATGACAACTTATCTCTTGAATCTTGTTTTTTTTTATAACTGAGTCGACCATCCTGCTATATGTCTCAAGGTGATGAATGTTAAATGTTGAATGTTAAATTTTTTTATAAATACACCCCCAGATTTATCGAATTCTTATCTGACGTAACCAGTCTATGTCTAGATATCTTGAGTAAGTCTGATCTAGTTGTCATATACCCTGAGTATAGTGTTGATCTTTCTGTTCACGGATTTGTAGAACACGTGAATAAATGAAAATTTTCGGGGCAGGCATTTTTTACTCTTTCTTGGAAAAATGAAATTAAGTGTTTTTTTCTGAAGATAGATGCCTTTTCTGGGTTCGTTTTCCATTAAATCTAACCCTCATCAATAGCTCTTATTGATGAAATGCATTGGAAAAATATTTGAGTACTAATTTGGGAAAGAGATGACAAGTACCTACGCATCCATAATTCCCTTTCTCGAGCATGAAAATTAACTGTTAATTTGAAAACGTGAGTATACATCATTGTATAAATAAGGAAAGGACCACGCACGTTTCTTATGGAAAATGGCTTTCCGTGAATTTGTCTGAAATTTTGGTATGATGTAGATCTCGATGCACTGATCAAAAGTGTTCACGGGCACATACACCAAAAATGGACAGTTTCCGAGATATGGCTCTATCAATATCAATTTTTTACATTTTTGTGGATTTTAGCACATAATCAGGTCCCTCTTACACTTAGGAAAAACGGAATTTATTGGATTTCGGTGCAGAAAATGATTGAAACACAGTTCTTTTTTCGTTTTAGAAACACCCATTTGAAGAAATTGTCATACACTGCTCGTCACTGACGATGTAACTGGACTATTTTTTTCGAATTTTATATTCCAAAAAAAAACTTCTGAGTAGCTCTAGGTACCACAGAAATACATATATGTCTACATATTCCGATTGGGACATGAGAAAAAATAATATTCGGTGAACACTTTATGAACTGGATATTAAATATATATATATATTTTTTAATATTTTTCTACTCGCAAGAGAAATAGTGGAGAATGCAACATGAGCATATAAAAAATCGTATTCATAATGTTTGCTGACTAGATGAATACTGGTATCGAATGGAGTTTTTTATACCGAGTGTTATACATCAATAGTAACAAGGGAATACATACCCAATAATCATTTTTAATCGTTAATTGAACCGTTAAGGCAAACGGATCCGTGAAAATGTCTAAATATTCGATACGATATAGATCTCGATGCACTGTTCGAATGTCTATTACTGCAGACTACAAAATATGGCACTATCAATATTCGATTTCCTTCATTTTTTAGATTGTGGCCCATAGTAGCCGATTTTTTATATGCTCATCTTGCATTCTCCACTATTTTTCTTGCGACCAGAAAAATATTAAAAAAATATATATTTAATATTCACTTCATAAAGTGTTCACCGAATATTATTTTTTCTAATGTCCCAATCGGAATGTGTCGAATATATGTATTTTTGTGGTACCTACAGCTATTCAGAAGTTTTTTTTCGGAATATAAAATTCGAAAAAAATAGCCCAGTTACATCGTCAGTCACGAGCAGTGTATGACAATTTCTTCAAATGGGTGTTTCTAAAACGAAAAAAGAACTGTGTTTCAATCATTTTCTGCACCGAAATCCAATAAATTCCATTTTTCCTAAGTGTAAGAGGGACCTGATTATGTGCCAGAATCCACAAAAATGTAAAAAATTGATATTTATAGAGCCATATCTCGAAAACTGTCCATTTTTGGATTCTGTGCCTATGGACACTTTTGATCAGTGCATCGAGATCTACACCATACCAAAATTTCAGACAAATTCACGGAAAGTCATTTTCCATAAAAAACGTGCGTGGTCCTTTGTGCTCACCTCATATCGGAAGAAGAATTGAAATAGTTCTGATAAGCTCAAAATCGACAAAAACTCAAAAATTAGGTCAGGATGTAATGGATATGGTTGGAATCTTTGGCGTGAAAGTATACATTTTTTTCAATAGATGAATTGCCTCTATACCAATCTGATATCACTGGCGTTCAACGCGTATTTCGCTAGCAAGGTCAGCATCTTCAGAAGGAGGAAATTGATACCTACTCAGTATCAGAATGCCATTCTGGTTGAGATCTCCCGTTAGCTAACCGATGACAATTACCTTAATATTTGCTTAAGAATTTATTGATATCTGAAGTATCCGTGACATGTTTAATCTTCTATATATTTCAGCACAATCAGTGATATGCTATGTTCACTGGATATCGCAATTGTTACGTAGGTATCACCACCAATTACATCCGGCAGATATCACAGGGATTTAATGGTTATTATTGAGAATAACACTATATTTGTTGAATTTTATGACGCTGGGTGGTCAGCATATTGTCAGAAAACAATGGATTTGCTCTTCTCTTCTTTTGATTCTCACTATGTTGTCTGAAGATTACATATGTTTTCTTTCCGTAAGAAACATATTATTTCAAAAATTGCTTCAAATTCTGATGTTAGTACCCATGCATATTTTAAGAAACTGGGTGTGGAATTTGCCAAAAAGAATACTTTCAATTATTCATCGTGGAATGTATATTGGAATTCCCGTAAATTTCAAACATGGGGGCACATATTTCTTTCGACCAATATAGAACAACTACTAATGTTAGTTCTAAGTTCCATTTGAAGACGGAGTACGCCCCTGTTCTTGATTGAACGTTATTCCACGTTATTCTCTTCTACCTCGCCGTTCATTGCAACCCCCCACCACTGTTCGACCGCCGTTCTCTGATAGCACAATTTGAAATAACGAGTGAGCCTTGCAAGGTGGTCGTCCGGTACGACGTGCGTTTGTCGTATGTTTTCACCAGTCTATTGACGTTTATTGTTTGTGTGCGTGTTTTTTCAATCGACGAAAATCACGTAAATCCTACGCGTCGATATGTTTGGTTTCCAGTGAAGTTTGTTAGTGAGGAAAACGTTGGTTTTGACGACGATGTTTCTGATATCATCGAGTGAAATGCAGTGAGTTAACAACGTGTCTCTTGAAAGATCTTTCTCTGTCTACGTTGATAATCTGCTGTGCTAGCCACTTTTCTGAATGATTCTGATTCGGTTGATTTACCATTCAGTTTATTGTGATTGTTTATTGTGACACTCATTCTGTTTCGCTCTATATGGTTTATAGTTTTCCCCTCGGTTTTCCCTTCACTCTGTACCAGGTGTTCGAAAATTCATTCACTAATCGAAGTACTTACAACGAAGATAGATAGTCATGTTCGGTAAAAAATCATTTGAAAAAAAACAAATTCAAGAGGCGGTAGGGATTTGAAACTGTTTGATAACTTGTCAAAATCTCATTTAGGTACCTCCATTACTAATAGGTAGGAAGGTACTTAGGAAGGTAGGCTACTAGATTAAAGTTCATCAAAACTATAGGCAGCATTTTTATATTTATGAAAGTTCATGATATAAAGGTAACGTTCGTCGTGAACTTTCATATAGGTAGGTTTTTTCCCAGAGTTTGACTTCCTCACCTTTTTGTGATATTCTACCGTATGTTTTATCTCAGCTAAAGTTTTCGAATACGGATGATAATCACGGTTTATTTTATACCTATGCAAGCAACCTTTATGTAGGTATAGAATTAGCTGTTATCGAGCCTGTTTTATATGGATACTTAAACCATCGAGGGATCTTAATGATGCTGAAATAAGCACAAAAGAAAATTAAAATGTGAGTGTGAAATCATCGCAATGAGAGATGAAGATGATCCGAGAGATGATCCGGAAGTAAAGAAAGGAATAGGTAGGTATTCAGGGTGGATTTATAAACAATTTTAGGACCTGAGATTTATGACTTATCATTTAAGACTTATCACTTGAGACAGATGGAACATAGCAATAATATAGAAACTTATAAAAGCACTCATTTCAGATTCAAGAAGATGGTCAACTTCCAACTTGAGAATTGTTTGATTAATGAAATAGGATGGGCGCAAGAAATTTTCGCATGCATTTTGTTCTCAAACGTTGATGAGAGGTTTGTTATGCAGTAATATTTTCTCGAACCATGGGAATCTTCACCTATTCAAGTATATTCGTAATGATTTGGAATATATCTCTCGTGAAATCACGACGAAATCGAAGATTCGAAATTAGCCTTTTTATTTTTGTATGTCGTTGTTTAAATGTCAGTACCTCGGTCAGTACTTATTGAGAGACGACAACGTATCTCCTAAATCAAATTTTTTTATAACTGAGTTCAATATCCTGCTGTGAGTCTTGAGGTACATATTAAATGCTAAATCTTGAGAGTTTTTATACTTAAATCCCCCCTCAAAATTGAAGAATGACGTTCTTAAATTTGTGAAGGTATTGTGACTTAAGATGAAATTGAATTATAATTAATTCATAATCATCCAAAAATGTGCCTGATTTTAACCTACTTTCAGGTTGGTAAGTGACCAATTGTTCACTCAGAAGAAGACTAAGTCGGCAAAACCGAGGGCAAAACAATTTGCCGACCTCTTGGCACTTTCCTGACTTCGTCTTGTTTCAATCGATACGTTATTCTGTCTATTGGAATCCCGATTGGAATTCATGAGGTGATTAGATCCCAAACGTGTACGTGTACACAACAAAGCAGTTTTGAAAAACGAGCTAAACCTTACACGATATTACAGTAATTACACATTACTTATCTCAGTACCAAACTCGGTACCAAACAGACAAAAAAGATATAAGTATCTAGTTTCTCCCTTGAAAATCACAAATCTCTTCAATAACTGACACACAAGTTTCTGAAAAAGGCACGTTACTCCTTTATTCTTTAGCCATTTTGTCAAGTACCGGATTCAGCGCCCTCGTCACTCAAGGCTAGTCCATTTTTATTGTCGATAATGCCGTTAATAATTGATTGAATAATCCAAACGTTGCTCATTTGCAGCTATCCTCGTAAAACAACGGGAAGTGATTAGAAATTTATTAAAAACTTAAGAAACTCAATTGTGAAATAATTCAACCCTCACCTAGGTAAATGGAATTTCAAAGAACGAAAATGTAACCATTTGTGTGAGTATTAAAAAGCTGAAGTTCGTTTATGTCTCGGTTTATGTGCAATGCCTTCTCACTCGAAATACAAAAAGTGTTGAACTCATAGTCTTACAAATATTCAATTATCTACCTAAGTAGGTATAAAAGTATTTTGAATGGTTGTGAATGGAATAATCTTGGGAATAGTAGGTATACAAATCGAGGGGTGTCTCACTTCGGGAATCGGTGTACAACTCGGTGTACAAAGTTCAATATAAATCTTGTTGACATCCATGGAATCCATGTTGAAATCCAGAAATCCCGCTTGGATTCCCCGAAGAAATTCCGAAATCCACTAGAAATCCTAGTATAAATACTGATTGGATACAAATTTTACGGAAATATAACCACCCCTCTATACAAACCTCAGCTGGAGTTAACATTTTCCTCACTAAATCGCTCACCTGAGCCCTAGGGTCTCGGAAATCAATATATTTTTCATAAATGTTCGAGTAACCGTTATTAGCAGAAGAATTAATGAGTAAAATAAACACCTCGCTTAATCCAGCAATAAATTCCTCTTAGATAAAAGCATATATTATGTAATACCTAAGTATGTACTGTTCATTTATAGCTCCATACCCATATTGAAACAATATATCTATGCTCATTCGCAAATATCTAAACATCAGTGAAGGTGATCAAACTCGTGATCAAACAAATGCAACGACAACTGCAATATGGATTTTTCAACACCACCACCAGTTTATACTTTACTGTGGTAGGTACAAGATGTACAAGATGCATAAAAACCCTGGTGCAGTGACTTAAACTCGCTTATACCTGAAAAATCGTAAAGTCCAAAGTCTTGATCTCTCGCATTCTTGATTTTGAACAATTTTAACAAAAAAAAACCCTTCGAGAGATTGCCAACAGAGTAGGGAATGTAATCCCGGTGTACGGGATCCCGGAAGGAAAAATCGGCTGGGATTGTGAAAAGTCAATTCCGATATTTTCGGGATCTGAAATAAGTATATTTTCTCCCCAAGAAATGGCAAGAAATATTCTTATGGGAATATTAAAGAGTTCTCTAACAACAATAAAGCTACCCCAGCAAAAAAACAGATCAAAATATATGTCAGTCATAAAATAGGACAGGTTCGTTATTATCTAGTGCGGAGTCGCATACGTCACCCTAAATATATTTTTTGACATCGTTATATTGCCAATTCGCAATAACTTCATAACATATGGATTGCTATTCCATTTTTTATATGTTTCAGATGAAAACAATTTTTTACACGGAGTTTCAACAGTATTTTTAGTGAAAAATGGATCCCGAGATTGAAAAATTTTGATCCCGAAATCCCGATTCACTGATCCCGGTCCGGGATCACATTCCCTACAACAGAGTCGCACTTCATTAATCCTCGAGGGTTGTTTCACTTCGGAAATCCGGTACACAAAATTCTCTAGAAATCTTGGAAATCAATGTTGAAATCTAGAAATCCCCCCAGGAATCCTCGATGAAATCCTGAAATCCACAAGAAATCGTGATTTGGTATACAAATTTTACGGAAGTGAAACACCTCTCGTGAATCCCGTAACGTAACGTCACATCTCCTGTATGCCCGACGTTATAGGCATTCGAGTAGGCATTTGAAAACTCTCGCCTGAAAGAAGAAATTTTATTCCATGATTTTAAATTATTGTTTCGGCATCCTTTTTTACTAGACACGTAACAATCATTGTCACTGAAGCTAGAAGAAATATGTTTAACTGGAAAATTCTGGGAAACAATCAGTAAATCACACAAATATAACTTCTTCCCGAGTGAGTTGGAAAAGGTAATTCAAGCTGAAGTTTGTTTACATCATCGTCAGAATAAACTCGCGTTCTTTTGTCAATTGACATCAATTTTGATTCTGAGATTTTCAAAACTATCTTTTATTTTCGAAATATCTATTACTTATGTGTTGAATCTATCATATAGGTACTGTTCCACACTAAGAACTCGACTAAGAATTAATTTTTCTGCGGTAACTACTTAATATATTATGGAAATGGATATTATGTTCGGTACCATTAACACCAAAAACAGTGCAAAATGCTTCATTATAAAAGTAAATAGAGGTGAAAAAAATAACTCGACAATAACGATAATTAATACATGTAATGGGAATTACAACGTGAAATGAAACAAACACAATTAAATGCAATATAAATATTGAGTTCATTGGAAGTTCCAAACGCATTCAAATTTTAAATAAGTACTTCAAATCGATGTATCAAATGTCGAACTTGCTTGTAAGGGGTTAACTTTCTATAAGGTGGCGGCAGCTTTGAAAAATCGCATTTCCATCATCACCTACCGTTAAAAAGTGTAAGAGCATTCACTTTGATTTCTCAGATCGAGAGGAATTGACTTAACAAAAGCATATCAGTCAACGCACCACGGTTTTTATGCATCTTGGATAGGGACCTACTGTACTAGCAGATCCACGTTGTTGTCGAGGTTGTTGTCCAGGTTGTTGCCAACACGAGGCCAACAACGGATACCTCAGTACTCAGTACTACTTTGAACAAAGACATGGTCGATTCCATTCAATATCGTACCTACCCACTACGAGACTCACTACTTGTATTGAGTCCATCGAACTTCGTTCGGTGCGATAAGTAGATGTAACAGAACAATTTTATCAAAAAATTTCCAGGTGTAAAAAAATCGTAACAAATATTTGAAAATTATACATAATCTTCTTGCGGCAAAACCGAGGACAAAACACAAGACAGAACACCTGCACGTTATAACACTAAGTAATTAATGTAGTACCCACCTTTCGTGGCATGGTACTTTTCCTATGAGATCAAAGTAAATACTTATTCAATTGGTAATCAGGAGTCTCGTCAGAAGCACACTTCAAGGAAACTTACCTATCCGTCCGCTTGCTCTTTTTATACGAAGTCCTCTACAAATGCTTTAATTGGCACTCCCAGTTGCTTGAAGATAGTTAGAAAATAATTGAAAAACGATTCAGAATACTCATCAGAACTCGCATCAGAATTATATCCGCATCCAAAGAGGTCCAATCGGTTTTTCTGATGAAATGTGAGACAATGTTGGTGATCTGGAGTTGGTAACGTCTTTTCTTCTTGTTCAGGGTTGCAAATCAAAATTGTCAAATTTCTTCGGAAATAACCTCGGAAAATACTAACAAAAAAATAGTTGAAACATAGGATAGAAGATTTGCAATTCAATCTGGACAGACCGGGGAACAGACAGATAGCCAGCCAAATCCTGAGGTATTTAAAAAAAATACAGATTTTTGTGTTATGAAATCTACTCGGGAAAAAGATATATGAATACTCTGAAATAATTGGCATTTCATGAAACAATAGTGACGTCTTTGCTCTATCACACCAAAAGGAATCGTTTTCTTGAGGTAGGTACTACCATAACCAAGGAAAAATAATAATGAGAAATCTTCATGAAGAGCTCGAGGAAAAGCTACACCAATGAACTGAGAAGTATATTTTCGCGTTATTGACCACTTATATTCTGGAGTGGGTGTATTAAATCCGATATCAAATCGAACCACATTTGAGACACCCATTATGCTTTCTGTCTTGTCATTCCACCCTCTCGGTTGGGTCATTTTACTCTGAAAACTGTGCGCCTGAAATGAGAATTTCAATATTTTCGATTTTTCATTCATGATGGATTACACAATTCACGAAAACTCGGTTAGGATTGATCGAAATAGGTTTTAAATAAACGATGAGATTGCAACCTTTGGTGTCAAATTTGAAAATTTTTTGTAGGGATCAATTACCCTAACACCAAACTGATATTCATTTGCACTCGACGCGCGTTTCGCTAACAAGGTTAGCATCTTCAGGAGAAGAAAATTGATACTGAATCTAAAGACTAGGGCTAGATATTTATGTACTAAAAAATTTGTGGGTAGTGCAACCACTACCTGAGTAGCTTTTTCGTATTTTTTAACAAAGTCGAAAAGCACACTTCGTCTGTTACTAATAATTATTCTGCGAATACTGAATATTTTGAATAATTTCTCAATAATAATTTCTCAAACTAGAAATCGGGCTAAAAGAGATAGGTCCTTTGCCACCATTCATGCTATTTTTACATTTTGTGATCTCTAGACTCTCACATGCATCCGGGACGTGTCACTACGTCGAATTCCCATTACGTCGAATTCCCACTATGTCGAATTCCCATTACGCCGAATTCCCACTACGTCGAAAAGCATCCCCACCATTTACGTCACCAAAACACGATCGTTATCGAAGCTGGATCCCATTCGACGTAATGGGAATTCGACGTAATGGGAATTCGGCGTAATGGGAATTCGGCGTAGTGCCACACCATGCACTTTCAATATCAACAGCACAGCGAAATTCATCCTTCTTTCAGGTTAGGTTAGTTAGGTTAAGTCAGATTGGGTTTACAGGAAATTGCAGAATATCCGGTAAATTTTCAACAGCACAGCGAAATTCATCCTTCTTTTAGGTTAGGTTAGTTAGGTTAAGTCAGATTGGGTTAACAGGAAATTGCAGAATATCCGGTAAATTTTGCGAGTGCGTATCACTACGTCGAATTCCCATTACACCGAATTCCCATTACGTCGAATTCCCATTACGTCGAATGGGATCCAGCTTCGATAACGATCGTGTTTTAGTGACGTAAGTGGTGGGGATGCTTTTCGACGTAGTGGGAATTCGGCGTAATGGGAATTCGACGTAGTGGGAATTCGGCGTAATGGGAATTCGACGTAGTGATACGCACCCCATGCATCGGATAGCCTGGTGTCAAGTACATGCTCAATCTGTTACAGATTGCTTTCACCAATTTCGGGGTCATTGTCTAGAGAATGTGGGGCGATACTGGATTTTTCTTCTCTTCCGTATCTTACGTGTGCAAAGTGCTTCTTGGCACGGATTTTGATAGCCCGCCAGGTCTGGCCAATGTATTTATTGTTGCAATGTTGACAACTCATTTTGTGAATTCCCGACTTCTCTGTAATTTCTTATTCACTTTTTGGATTACCAAGGAGCTGTTGAAATTTATAACAAGTTTCATATGCAACTTTCATTTTTACTTTATCGAATATTTGTTTAAGTCCTCTAGCGTATTGAGGTTCGTATGGGATTACTATAAACATTTTACTACTCTCATTTCGAAAAATCGAAGATTTACGAAGTGTTTCTCTAAATTTACATTTTTTAATTATCTTATCAACTATCTATGGGTCTGGGTCTATAAATAGCAAATGTTAAAAATAGCATGATTGGTGATATAGGAGATACAAAATAATCAGTAGTAACAGACGAAGTACATAACGGACCAAAAGGCTATGAAGGTATTGGTACCTGAAATTTTTAACTATATAAATAGCTGACCCAAGTCTTTAGATTTGGTATCGATTGTCTTCTGAGATGCTAACCCTGTGAGCGAAAGCCACGCGTCGTGTACAATTAATTCGGGTAATTGATCCCTACGAAAAATTTTCAAAACAGGTTCTGTTGACAGATTCTCCCACCTCCATAAAGTTAGCAAGGCCACTTGCAGTAAAATCATTGTAACATTTTTTTTTTTTTAAATGTGGTATGATTGTCGAGAATTTGTCGTTGAAAGAAAATAATTGTCGCGCTTATAATTTTTTCTAAGGGATGGCTTTGGTACCTTGATATTTAGTTAGCACAGCCATCTTGCTAGAATTCCTAACAAAACTCAAATCTCGAAACTATTATCGTAGATAATTGTTGAGTAATTGTCGTAGTTCATTCCATATGAAGAACCACCAAAAACGTTTTTTATTTCCTGGATATCACGTCCTTGTCATGATTTACCTCTCATATTTCCTACATTTTCAACACCTCTAGGATTTTCAGCGTTTTCTTCAACATTCTTTCATAAAATCGCAAAAGGAACCGTACTATGCAATTGTCGAAAAATCAGTATCGATATGTCATCACCATTTTCGTTGAAAAAGCGCCTGAGGAGAGAAGAAATTGTAACTAACGATTTTATCACGAATTCCTTTCGAAAAACAATTTTTTCCATTTCCCAAAGTATTGATCAAATGTCGTATGATATTCGACAATTGTTAATGAAAAAAAATCAATTGTCGCGCATATAGTTTTTTTCTAAGGGGTGGCTGTGCTAACTTAATATTGAGTTAGTAAAGCCACCCCTTAGAAAAATGTATGAGCGCGACAATTATTTTCTTTCCACGACAAATTCTCGACAATTGTACGACATTCAAAAAAAAGGTTACAATGATTTTACTGCAAGTGGCCATGCTAACTTTATGGAGGTGATTCTCCCTCATTTTACAACTCTACTCCCAACAGTAAACTATCTATACAACGAGCTATAAACCATTCGAGTTTTCGGGAATGAAATCGGGTTGTGAAAACTAATTCGTATTCCCAAATATTTTCTCAACCCAATCTCCAAATCAACAATCAGGTCAAGGAAAAAAGGAGGAATATATCTCGTCAGAGTTATTATCCGTTAAGTACTATCGAATATAATTTTCGCCTCAACGGTTTACAAACCGACGTAAGTAATTTTCCTTCGATGTTTGTTCACGTTTCTCGCGAACGGTGCACTTTTCAACTCGCAGAAACGTTGCGAAATATACACATTCCGTGACGCATAGCTGGGCATAGACACCTGCGGTGATTCGTGCGAATTTCAATCTCGAAAATGATATGTTTATGAGGTCGAACGTAAAGGTAACCAGGCGACGTAGTGAGACTGTGGTAAGGTTTCAATTCGTAGTACACTCACATTGAAATGTCGATGTAATTTAGCAAGAATGTCGAGAGTTGATACAGGACGTTTGTCCAGATGATAACAGCACTATTAATATTATTTCAGATCATAAGTATCATCGAATGTTTTCGGCAAAAACCTTGCCAAAAACAAATACTTGATCGAATTTGTTTTTTTTTGCTCTACCGCCTCCATTTCAAATGATTGAAAAAAAGGCCAGAAGAACTCTTTATCTTGTTTCGTATTTGTAATAATCCGATACCAACCATTTCTGCGTTCATTTTGTTCCATCAACTATTTTTTTTCAAATATGGCCCTCTAGTTTTTCAATTCGATTTTTGTAACCACTGTTGAGAAAAATTCAGCTATGTAACGAGGGTTGTTTCACTTACGTAAAATTTGTACATCAAATCGGGGTTTCTTCAAGAATTTCAAGTGGGATTTTTGGATGGATTTCATGGATTCCAAGAATATTTCTCTCGATATTTCTAGTGAATTATGTACACCACATTTCCAAAGTGAAACACCCCTCGCTATATAACGTAAAATTAGCAATAGCTGACACTGTTAAATTGTCTTACCAAAAGCTGACACACTCCTATAAAAATACAAATCTTAATAAATATTCAGGTGAATGTTCAATGCTTTCGAGACTTTGGCAACACTGACCATCATTTTTTCCCCTACTTGGCCCAGCAGTTTTTTTTCACTGTCTAGCGCGAAAGTGCGGTTGATCAAGAAGTGAAAAAATTTTCTCGTATTTTTAGTTATTCTACTGACAATTCTTAAGAGATAAGTTCCGAAAAAAAATATTTATTTAATTTTTTTTACCCCTACCAGTTGAATGATTCATAGATGTAGAAAAACAATTGTTCAAGTAAGTAGCATATTATGAGTACCTTGCTGAAATAATCTCTACCAGAAAATGGTCCATATTATTTCAGAATGGCCATTGCCTAACATAAATCAAACGCAATTTCAAAACCATACCTGAAGACAGCAATTTTTAAGTTGTATGAGAATTGCTCGGAGAATTGTAACCAATAGGTGATATTGGTGAAAAGGGTGTCAGGCATTGGGTTTTAAGAACAAGCTTGATTTCCTAGATGCCGGAAAAACAGATTATTCTCAGTTATTCCCAAGAAGATTCATTGAGTGCAATGAATGAAGTCAAGGAAGTATACCCGAATTTTGCAAATTTGACATCAGCCGTCTGGCTACAGAGCCAAAGTGGTTTGGATTCCACCTCATAAACTGTAGGTCCCGTGTATTACACCAGAATTCTACCAGACTCGTTCGAACTAGTTATCTTCCTTCGATGCACAAGTGAACAACTGACATTACAGAAATTCAATCCTATTTAGTGTGGATCTGTGGATGATTATTATAGTTGCCGGGTGACAGCAGATGGCGCCTGAGATTAAGTATAGTAGTCATGAATGAAAACCACTGCGAATTGAAATACAGAACTTCGATTCGGTGGTTTCGCGATGAAACCACTAAGCCTCAAAGGGTACACACTGGAAACTTGTCTGTGAGAGGCTAGCTTCCTATAAGGTGGCCTTGTCTACGCAAATTCTGTATACTTATTATGCTATTGGTAAACGAAAGATCCCGAGGTTAGCCAATAAGACTGTCGGTGTCTAATTTCATTTTTTCGTGAGCTGCCTGCAGCTTTGCGGAATAACATTTATATCACCACCTACCATCAATAAATGAAAGCTCTGACTTTTATTTCTCCGATCAAGATTTGACCAAAAAAAAAATATCACTTGAAGCAGCAGGGTTTTTATGCATGTAGGACAGCTCATTTGAATTTCTCTATTTTTCTACTTCCTTGAACCATTTGGCAACATTTACTTGATTCATGTTTTGCAAAATATTTATTGTCAATGCGATTGTAGGACAAAAATTGAAACAAAAGCCTGTTTTTTTTATATTATGATATTATATTTGAGGATGTATCTCTTGAAGGTTGAAAATTTCGATGTTAATCACTGAATTGTGTTGACTCTATTATTGACACCCGGGTCAATGACTGAATTTATTATTGTTGTGAGACGAACATGGGATAATGTTAGATTGAATTTCATAAAAAGCAAGTAATAATAATAATAAACTGCGATTAATTCTGTCAAATATCAACTCTTCCATTTTTTCTAATTGAGAACTCTGACTTTTGAGTGCCCCTCTCGGTGAAATTTAAGGACTCTTCTACCCATTATGTGGAATATTAGGTAGAATAGTTCTTCTTTTCTTGAGGAACATTTTTCTTCAAATTCTGCCACTTCCTAAGCAAGTTATTACCTTTTTCAAAGATATTATTCATTATTTTAGAATTATTCCGAAGTAATCTTGCTTTCTGGTAGTTTTTTTGTCTAATTTGATCGGACTAGGGTTCATGAAGTCGAACGTAATAATAATCATACAACGCAACGTTGAGAAACGCAACCTGAGGGTAATTCATCAAGTATCATTACGGCGGTTATTAAATTTGTGATTGTTTCTCCCGTGGTTATTCACCTGTTTGGTTCGATGGCAGTTACTCTGATTCAAACGTACGTTTTTATCTTATCGCTCATTACGACTCGAAGTATTTATGAATTGCTAATGGTTTCGAAATATCCTTTCTGGGAATGGGGGTAAAATGGGAATCACGGAATAACAACTGCTATGTGAGGAGTAAAAGTAAAAAAAATACAAACCCTTTCTGCTGATAGGCACGTGTAGGTATATCTCTCAAGTTTTGAGGAATTTACCCTCTTTCCCATTGAAGAGCTCTAGAGGTGATTTTCTCTGAGCGAAAAGAGATCTTGTATGGGTTGGAATGAAATGTTATTCTGATGGGTGAGATTTTTTCTATAAATAACTCCCTATTTTGCTTTTTGTAGATATTCCTATGTTTGCTATCTATTCGACTCAATTTTCATATAGTTGGTATACAAATTGAGCAAGAAAAAGTGATTTCAATGTAATTTCAGTCTTTGAATGATATAAGCTCGGATATAAGGAATACGTACCTATCAACGAAAAGTGTTTGATTTTTTTTGATTCGGAAAAAAAAAGTTGTAAATAATTCATCAAACTTCATTCTCTCCACAAAAATACACAATTTCTTAAATATCTGGTACCTTTTTTAAATGAGTCTGAGTATTCCAAACACATCTGAAGCGTTGTGCCATAAAAGTTATTACCAATTTGTTCAATCCCTATTCCATTATTAAAAATTCCCCTGAATAGAAGGCGGAACTTTGCATATTTTTTTGCTATGAACATTTCTGAGATTTTCCAACCCACTTTGAAGTTCTCCCCTGGAGCTTTACATTTTTTTCGAAAATTCTTAGTTTTTCACTGGGTTTTTCAGTTGAATGAGAGTTGCTACCATATGAATCAAAGTTCAATGAAACCTTCGATTGCTGGTAATTATTCACTGAATGAGACAAAATGTCTGATTCTTGAAAATAAACATGAGCGAGCGAGTGAGCGAGTCAGCGGCTGAATTTTTATTTTTTGGTACTTGACTCTGCTTTATTGAATTCGTTCCATGGCTTCTTTCAACACGCTCGATCAATCATTGGAACGATGACTCATTTTTCCCTATTAAGTTAGCCGTATATAAGTCTCGATGAAATGTTCGTTAACTATTTCTGTTCGTCTGAATATTGTGAGGACGATGATTTGCAAATATTCATTTCATCGAAGCCAACTTGTAAAATTCTTCATTGACTTTATTGTCTGGTCACGAACGTTATAAAGAACTACTCTTGAATTGGAATAAACTTACCACAAAAACTTCGATTAATAATAAGCTTGATTCACCAAAACAATGTTCAGGAACAAGTTCAGTAAAAAAACAAATGTGAGAGTACTTTTCATGTAATTCCTTCATTTCTTAGTTTCGACCTGTGTCTCGAATATTAACAAATATTCGTATTGAAAGAAAATACTACTTGACAAAATAGAAAAATCTGTTTCGCTATACGATAGTTTCTGCAAGCAAATAATCTTGTGGGAGGGTGGTTTTTCATCATTCTCTCAAGGAGAGAATATTTTTCTCTTGTACTCACTACGAAGTTTTTATTATAGTGAAAGAAATATTGTTAATGACTCGAAAAGTTAAGGTGTTTATCGATTGTTCATAAGGAAATCGAGAAAACCTTGTTTTCACCATATTATGTTTTATATCATCACTTTAAATTGTTAACCGGGTTATAAATCCAGGACGTATTGATACTTTCTTTTAGGAGCATATATAGGTATCTAACAATAATATGTCACTAAGTTACAAAAGCTAAAAAAAATTGATTTACGAAAACACGACTAATGGAAGTGATTTCAGTGTAGTGTTTGTTTTTATTTTTCAAATTTCGAAATGTAAAATTACATTTTACAAATTGACAGAAATGTCAAAACCGAGGTCAAAACGGCTCAACTTTCATTATGATTTCCATGATGGATAACTTTGTCATTAACTTACGAGAAGTAAAAAAAAAATCACTCGTACAATGATACCACCCATGGAGTATCTGAAATGCTTGAAGTGGACAATAATTCATCTCACAATTTCAACAGAACCTACCGAAGAAATTTCTGCTACATCAGCAGAAATTACCGGAAGAGCATGGTGGTAGTAGAAAAGGTACAGTGCGCAACTCGGGGATAAGGCTAGTTACGTGGACTCGGGAATTGCCGCACTAGGCTCATGCCTGGTGCAATTTTCACTCGTGCGTAATATGCGACTCATCCTCTTCGTTCCGTAATATACTATATGTAACTGCGGTTACATAAAAAGCTATTGTGCGTTCAGAAAGGGTTGATGAATTTACGCAGTCTATAAAAACTATCGTACTACTTAACTCTCGTGAACTCTGTCAAATGTATGGGGTCAAGTGGGTCATTTTCAAAAGAGCTGGATAAAATAATATGTAAGTGGAGTATTCAGAAAAGTAGGAATTAGTAAGAAATCGATCTAAAACAAAATCGAAAAAAAAAAATGGGATTTACCTGGATAAAAGATGAAGGATCACAAACCAGAATGAAAAAGATTGAACCCAAGATTTGAGTTGAGTGTTTTCACGACATTTCATAGTTAATTTGAACAAAATAGGATAGCCTACTGTCGAAAAGCAGAATGATATCAGCACATATATCATGCCTTTCAAGGAATAGTAGTATCGAGAGGTGTATATCTCAGATAATAGTAAATATGCATATTCCTTGCTATAAAAAAGTTAAACTAATTGGTAATCACGGAACGTGGGTTGGAGAGGTCGATTTTTCATCAATGAAAGTCGAGTCTAGAGTTATAAACAAAAATATATTACAGTTTCCTGTATGATTTTCACTCACAATGGGTTTACAAAACCGCCACACGTGTTTCGCTATTACAATAGCTTCTTCAAGCAAGATAAATAAATCACTATTCTATAATACGCTATTTATATACAGTAGGTCGAACGTCTCTTACAATGAAGGTCCGACTTAGGTCCGATATTCGACCCATAATTTGTCCAAATACTAATTAGTTACATACGAAGATTATTCCTAGAAATAGAATCATTGGCCGGGAACATATTCAACAATGGGGAGTTATTTAATTCAACCTGATCATTCAATAAATATTCTGAATTTTTCCCTCTATTGATTTCCAAGCTTTCTAGAAGGTTGAGTTTCCAACCTTTCTGCTCAAAATGCCTTATTTTGAACTCGTGGTTGAACTCATGACCTTCCAGAATGAGGTGACTTGCATAAGTAGAATTTGTTTTTCCATTCAAAAAACTAGCTCTGTGTTCTCTTAGGCGAGTGTTGAAAGATCTTCCCGTTTGGCCTACGTAGTACATCGGACATGACCCACATGTTAATTCATAAACTCCTGATCTTTGTGACGATTCATTTTTGTCTTTATTATTTTTGATATATATCCCCAATTTATTATTAGTACGAAAAGCTGTATTAATTCAATTAATTAATTCAATTTCTAGAGTTATAATTATGTCATCAATGTCATTTAGAAAATGAACGCAAAGACGGGTTTCCCCTAGGCGGAAAATCAGAAGCGGATTTAAAGATCGCCTAAAAAGATTTCCTTTGCCAGTTTAGAGTCAGCGAAAAATTCTTGGGACTTTTGATAATACGCTGAATTCAGTAAAGAAGGAAATGACCACTTTCACTACTATACTTAAAAATATCCCTGTGCTGTCTTTTCCTTTTTCTCATACCAATATAATATACATGAAATTATCGATTTTTTCCAATGATCATATTGAAGTAATTAATTATAATAATCAGTGCTATGGTCCATATCAGTGGAGAATTCTATCGAAAATCTCAAGGTTATGATAATCATATTTCGAGGTTATAAATCTAGTGGAATCCATAAAAAGTTGAACCATCCTCAACTTATTTGCATATCCGCAATGGAATTGGCGGTAAAATTTTTCAGTTTGAAATCATCCAATGTAATTGTAACACTGAAAATCCGTTTCTTATTATCCGCCTGGTGGAAACCCGTCTTAATTCGGCATGGCACGCAAAAATTCCAAATCGCTTACGATTTCCGAAGGTGTAATTGACACCTGTATAAATGCTTTTCAACTGTGAAGACATTCCGATGACTTGTAATGAGTTACGTTCATTTCTCAATTTATATTCACAACAATCCCATAATATCAACCACAAACCACACACTGAAACCTCATAAACAAGTACGTCGCGTCGGTAGTCGTGTGAAGTATATCTAGTTCCATAAAACCATTTGAAAATTACTCTCATCAAATCGAAACTTTCTACCTGTTATTAACCTATCTGAAGTTGGGCAAAGTAAATGTTTATTTTGCAGCTATCCGAGTTACCTACTTTGCTTTAATTGATATGAAAGTTGAATGTTCAGTCGTGGATCTGCTATAGTGCAACTTTGATTGGGTCCGTTAATTTTCTTCGGCTGCTTCTCTGAGTTAGACGCACGATTGAGGTGGATGGAATAAAAATGCGACAGTCGCTGTAGAAATACCTCCGCTTCAAATCGTAGGTTCCGATATTTCTTGATGTTCTTGGAATACTTGGCATTCCTTGCGAGTAACAGGAAATCTCACTTCTTGATTATTCTCACTTTATCCTCACTTAATTCATTCCTCGGCTGCAGACGTTTAGATAATGTTCATAATTTCCTGGGTTGCGTGATATGGTTCTATGTTTCCACGATCATCATTTCATATTCCGATGTGTTACTGAAAATTACTGCAGCTTTGGCAGGGATGAATATTGTATTTGTGTAATATAAATTCTGAAAATTACAAGCCATTTGTTATACGGATATGATGTGTTAGTGTTCGAAAAATATTTTTGTAGATTTCTCGACTCAAGTATTTTGGTACGTTGCGTTGGTGAGAAAGCCGCCGAAGGAAAGTTGTCTACTGAAAAATCGTGTCCAAAATATTGTGTCATTTTTTCTCTTGAAAGCTATCGAATACTCTTATAATCGGAAAGGAAAACTCAAATAAAATCGACTTAGTAGGACCACTAAAATAGATAAAACTGCATAGTGATCTGTTCAGAACGAATTGAAAAACAAATGTTATTTGAATGAAATATTCCAAAAAATAAAAATCAGTAAAGTAGATATTAGAAAATATAGAAGTCGAAAAAACGTTATAAACATTTTTTGAATTTTCTTTAATTTTCATTTTTCATTCTTTTTCATTCTATCGTATGATTTAATTCCCATAATATTTATATTTCAATTAAAGATTATATTTGAACTGAAAATTTGACAAAGATTATTCAAGAAGTTTCAAAATGAGTTAACGTACATATCAGTTGCCTGTTTTAGGCATCACGTGATGTCTGAGAGGCAAACACCAGTTCTACCATGGAAATCACACTCTTTTTCAAAAAAAAACAAACGGAAGTTTCTGGGGGGCAGATGCCGCAATATTCCTTCATTCGACACTTTTGACATGTATCTGGAATGCCTTATAGGCTAGGTTAGGTTGTATGGGTACATAATAATAATAATAATCGTTTCTTGGCGAAAACTAAAAAAAAATAGTAGAATCAGAATATATAAGAACTCGAAAACAAATTTACCAAAGATACAAATATTGAAGAGAAATAAAAAAATAGCAAAATAATGAACTAATAATGGAATAAAAATATCGAATTGCCTTCCATAAAATTTTCTTTGGTATAATGCAATTGTATTGGAAACATCGTATAAGTAATGCATTTGCGACCTAGGGCTCATAAGAGAAAATCTTTTAATTTGAATTACAAAACGGGCCTTAACATATGACCATGAAACTTTCTGTAGTACTCAGTGGTATGTTTTGCATAATCATCCAAAATGTGCATGATGATGAAATCGGCAAAACATGGAACGGAAAACATCAAAATGAAGTGACTTTATCGAGTGGATGACATTGAAAATCACTGTCCATTCATTTTTATGTTTATATATATATATATATATATATATATATATATATATATATTCGAATTTTTCATGTCAAAATCATTACATATATTCAACATAGAATACCAAGTTCCCGTACGATTTTCATTAACAATGGGTTTACAAAACCTTGTATAGCTCTTGTATAGCGGAATACATGTCTCAGTTTTGTAAACCCATTGTTAGCGATAATCGTATAGGAAAGTGAAATATTCGTTTCAAATATGGAAGCATCGTCCAGTTCAATTTGAATTCGATATTTGTGGCCACTATCCGGTTGTCGTTGGTTAAAAATCCTAACCTAAATCCTGAATTCTACTCAAGAAACCATAGAGGTTTGTTTTCCTTCCGAATATTTGCTACAAATAACATTCACGAAAATTTCATTCGTGATAGTTTTTTTATATTCGGTACTGTTTTAAGAAATATGTGCAAATTACTCCTTGTCCAAACATATGAAAGATCCAATATATTAAAACTCGTATTAAAACGTGGTGATATACACCATCAGATAAAAACGTCTTCGTGCACTTAATTTTATGGCCTGCTTGTGCTCGCAAATTCAAATGAAAATGATCTCAATTCTGCTACCGAGAAAATTATTTTTAGGAATGTATGTCGCTAACCGAATTATATCCAGCATATGAGACAAGGGCTTTAACACATACTCATTATGTTAATTCATTAATTGTCAGATAATATCTTGAGTGTTTGCCTTGTTTATTATGCATGCTTTATTAGGAATGCCATTTGACGACAGGAGTACCAAATTGCTTGTGTCAACTTTAAAAATAATTGTATTCAGGATTGAAAAGTTTTGCATATACCGAATGTCAACGAATCTATGAGACCAGTCATAACGCTGAAACATCAGGTCTATCAAAATCATATTGGTGCAGGTAAATATGGATACATATTCATGCATATTTTTCACTTGCCGCTTACTTTTCTTTCACCGAAAATAGCTCTGCTTTTGAATTTTTGAATGAAACACCCTGCCTATTTCAACATTTTATGATTTAAGGACAATTCTACAGGATGTGGTTTTCTCAAAAAGTTTTAACGTCTTCTCCATACTTCACAGTTTCAGATACTATTATGACTAAGATTAGTTGAAAAAATTCCCTTTCTTTCCTCCTATTATTTTACTAAAACATTTGCGATCGCAAAAAATTATCAAGGAAATTACTGAAAAATTATTTTATTATTACTATTATTATTTTTAATGTCAAGTGTGCTATGGATAGCCATGATGCAAAAGGTTTTGTTGTCAAACTCGAGATGCATAAACTCTGGTTCATTTACTTATACCTGAAAAATCTTAAGCGCGTTACAGTACTTTATCCAGCGGTGGAATATAGTGTATCATAAATGTTTCCTTGTCGAGTAATGTAAGATAAGATGAAGTGTGAATTTAAGCAGTCCAAAATAATAATTATCACTTATCACGTAACAAATGTCAAGTAACAAGTTGCGAAAATGTTTTGGCAGAGGTTTTGGAATACCAAATTAACAAATAGAAATAGATAATAGAACAAAAAAAAACGTCTGATAAGTGGATATAGTCTCGAGGATGTGAATAAATACCATCAGTGTTGAGGGTTGATTATTTTTAGAATAATAAAAGTTGACCACCCTCTCACTTTGCGATTCGTCAATTGTTAATTGGCTGAATAAACACTGTCATCGAAAAAACTCCAACTTATACTTGATATTTGTCACGTGATAATTTTTATTTGGTATTCGTTATTAAGGCTGCCTAAATCCACACTAGAAGAAACTGAGTAGCTATATCTTTTCTGTATTTTTGGTATTGCGAAAATATGTATTTACTGTTATTTCGTCTCAGTTTCATATAACTGCTTTGGTATGTACACAGGAATCTAAGCACTAACCAATGGGCAGAATGACGTTTCCAATAAAAAAAGACTGAGTCGGGAAAGTGCCAAGAGGTATATTACACACCGAGGTGAGAAGTTGAGGTGGATTCATGCAGCTTCAATTATCAAGTAACAATGAACAAGTAGCGATTAACAATTATCAAGTAGAAAGTAATAAAAAAGAAGGCATTCACGCACCTAAATATAACAGTGGTCAAAGCTTGTAGAAGGGGATCAACTTTAACCTTACATACACTTTTGAGTACCATTTTTCATTCATTTTTATATACCCTAGCTATGTTTGGGAGAGTTGAAGATTGAAATCGAAAATGAAGTATCATTGTGTTCCTGAGAAATTCTACCATAATCGTATCTATAATATCAATTTCAACTCGGTCACATTCCACGAACAGAAAAACAATGAAGAAAAATAAATTATCAGTCAAAACCTGCACATTAGAGACACATATTTTACAATTAAAGTAAGAAAGTTAAAAGTTGGCCAACTCTTACTTGTTGCTTGTTATTTGATAGTTGATAATTTGGTTGCATGAATCATCTACAGTAAATAAGGGAGGTCAACTCATCATTGATAATCGTTACTTGCTACTTGTTAATTGTTTCCTGATAATTGAAGCTGCATGAATCCACCTTTATTTATTCCTTTCGTGAAATCAGTTAGTTAACCGAGACGCAATGCGTCGATGATCTCGATACAGGAATGAAACTTCCTACCGAGGTTTGTACACTATTTATTTACAACCATCATATTTCGATTAAAATTAATGAATCTCTGTTTCGCTCTGAACATATCTAAAATATTACATTCAACGACAAATTACCAAGAACGCGGTTTTCTCAGAATAATCAAGTGGGTATATTGTTACCGTGACTACGGGGTATACAATTCTCGGTTATAATTGCACGAGTGCATAAAAATTACCGATAATTTTGCAAGAAAGCGTGATATCTAAAAATTGCAAGTTTTTTTTCATATTTTGGCGAAAGTGCCCGAGCCGAAGGACGAGGGCTCTTTTACAAAATATGAAAATAACCGAATGCAATTTGTATAAGATATCACGCTTTCTTGCAAAATTATCGGGTCATTTTTATGCACGAATGTAATTAATTCATTGGAATATTTATCACGCTTTCTTGCAAAATTATCGGGTCATTTTTATGCACGAATGTAATTAATTCATTGGAATATTTCACGAATAAAGAAATTCTCAAGGAAATGTTATTTTTTGTTCATTTATACTTTCCTCTATAGATTGTATGGAGCACTCACCAAAACGCAAAATGTTTTTCTATTTATGAAGTCCATCTGACATTTATTTGTGTTGTTTACTGACGTCTAGCGATACGGTTTCAAATGTGTTGTAATGGTGACTTGATACAATGCAATACCGCTGTAAGTTTTCGATAATTGCATTGCCCTTATGGGACATTTTATATATGAGGGAAATATTCACCAATATAAATTAATGTCAGATGAAGTCAATAAATGACAGATAAAGTTAGAATAGATGAAATGAGGGCGGGAAGTAGAGGTGTGTAATGCGACACTTCCCAACCTTCAATGACATTAGTAATGACAGCATTACATATATGGTTGTGAATAAAATTCATATTAAACTAATAATATACAGTTTCCTGTAAGATCTTCACATATTAGGGTTTACTAAACCGCGACACGTGTTTCGCTCTTTAATATCTTCCTCAAGCAGGAACTTTAAAGTTCTGTGAAGATCTTACAGGCAACTCTATATTATTTGTGTGAATAAAGTGTTTTGCCGACTTTGTCTTCTTCTGAGTGAAATTGATTTCTTTCCAACCTGGAAGTAGGTGGAAAATAAACACATTATCGAATGATTGTGAACAAAATTGATATTAATCGTAAACGACCGAACGACGGGTCTTCAAAATGCCTGAGACCTTCTGCTTACCTGCGTGGAAGAACTTATTACGTGCCGGTATCCGTATCATTGTTTCGAAACCTACAACCGTCAGAATTCTATCGGTCATGGCTTTTTTCAGAGCACCACTTTCGGTAATTTCAACTCGAACCGAGACAGAAAAACAATCGATAGGCCGATCACGAGGGAACGACAACTGTTCCATCATAATAATAACTTTCCGTTAATTCAATAGAATTGGCGCCGATAGTCATTTGTCGAGGAAGCCTACGCGAAAAGAAACCGTACCGTGAATGGAAATGAGGCGTGCGACGGAATTACGGGGGACGTGTTTGTTTTTTTAAAGTGAAATCTCGGGTGAAATCGTAAATAGGTATTCGATAACATGTAAAATTTTCAGTCAAGTTATTTTTATTTGACGTGGGAGCGAAAGTTAGAGAAGTTTGGGCGACTCCAAAGTTTTATGAAAATTTTTGTGAGAGCCTTATAGGGACCTGTTTTTTTCAAGGTGATATCAAAAATCTTCGATAAAATATAAAAGTTTCAGTTGTCAAGTTATTTTTATTTGAGGTGGAAGTGAAAGTTTATGAAGATCAGTTTTTCCAGTCTTTTGGGTCTTCACCAAACTGAAGGTCGAATGTTGCCAAAACATTGAAGAATATGGGAAAAACTGAAGAAAAAACTCAAATCTCTTGATTTGAAATTAATATTGCAGATTGAAAAATTCGTCCGGCTGCACTCATGAACGTTTTATGATCATTTTCTGAGCGACGTGCTTGTTTTTTTTTATGGTGAAATCGAAAATATTCGACGAATAGCTATTTTATTTTGGGTGGAAGCGAAAGTCGAGGAAGTTAGGCGACGGTAAATCAGTTTTTCCACTTTTATGGAAATTAAATGGGAGATCTGTGAATGTGCCAATGGCAACGTAACAGATTTCTGAAATATCTGCGAAAAAATGCACTAAAAAATATCAATCCCCATTTTTTTGTATATATCTAGAACCGAAATAGTTGATTATTTTCGTCTATCAATAGAACATTGCAATAGTCAATTATGCCCGAATTCAAACCACTGGCATTTGAATAGTCCTGGATATTTTTCTTTCAATATGAGTTGGAAAAAAAGATAACAGATGATAGCGAAATGATTCATTCAGCTACAATTAAATAAGTTAATAGAGATGTCATTGCTTGAAATTCGACATTCTATGGGAGACCTGATTTATTGTGTAATAATAACTACAACTGTAACACAATGAAGTAATTGTGTTATCAGGTGAGGAAATGAAATTGAACATACGGTAGTGTAGTCGTAAGCATATCTGCCGATCAAGCGGAAGGCCAGGGTTCGAATCCTCGCCGGGCCACCGTGCTGGGTAATCGCACGTTAAAAGGTAAGGCCTCGTTGATCCAATGCTCGCACAAATTTCGACTTCTGAGGGTTGACGTTCGTCAGCTGGTTAACGAAAACGAACAATTTTAGAACAATTGTCCCCATTTATTCTATCTAGAATAGTTGAGTTAGAGCCTCGGTGAGAGCAGTTTTGTGTTGAATCCGTAGAAAGATGCGATTTTCCAAAGCTTTAATTCCAATCAGGCGACAGCTTACGAGTGAAGCTCAATACCGACGGTTACGGTCTTATTTGCTTAACACTGGCGGGACCTTTTGTTTGCCATTAGTACACAAAATTTGAGTAGACAAGACCGCCTAAAGGCTTACCCTCTTACAGACAAATTTGACAGTTCGATTTGAAGTAATTGAAATTTGAATGCCTTTGGAGATTCCGATAAACTCATTCAAATATTCTAAATTTTTTACTGCTCTATTTCACGTTTCTTTCCTCCTTGTTTTTTTCTACGTTTTTTTTTGCTACTGTTGCTATGGTTGAGTGAATTATACGGTGCTCTTCTGAATTGTCATTAATCGTTTCACCCTTGGCAGTATCTACACGGATGACCCGACGAGTAGAGAATTCCCACCCTTTTGTTGTGAGCATGGAGACCGGCCGATCCTCTCTTGCTCAGAGATCTTTTTTCAACTGAACAGCTGACCTTTGGAACTCCTTGGCAAGATAGGTTTTTCCTGATGCTTAAAAACTTCAAAAATTCAAAATGAATGTTAATTCGTATCTCCTGTCCCTTGATTCACGCGTTGTTCTTTTAACATTACAGGGCTTCCCTTTCGTGTAAATCTGCATATAAAAAAATAAAAAATTGCTCAGGTCTGTTTCAATGTTTTTCCTTGACCAAAATCTTCTAAATCCCTTCGTTTGGATCATATTTGACCTTTTTTTGAACTTCTGCTTATTCATTCTCAAAGTTTGACAGTTTCATATTCGATTCTTTCTTGTTCATTCATTCATTCATTCGCCAAGAAACATTCATCATCTGTAATTTATTGTTTTGATTCAGGTTATTTTCAGAGTTTCATAAAACAGATTTCAATAGAGTTAATTGTTAATTATATAGACATTATAGACAATGAAATGGTTCTATTGCGTTCCATTGTTCGAGTGAGATTTTCGATAGATGTAAACATCAGAAGTGTCTCAGCCAATGACCCGATGCCATCATTTAAATATCTTGGTTTCCGAGAATACTATCGATACATTCACAGTGAATAAACATAAGTCGTCATATCAGATATCGAAGGATGAAAATAGAAGCACGAAATTAGTCACGGCTAATTGTATTTTAAGTGTTCCATATCCATGTCATTCATAAAATATGAAACAACGTACATGAACATTGATATGGGATGAGCTTATCCACATTATCGTTTATAGTTCTGCTCTACTTGTTTTTTAGATCGTCTGGCGATTAGAGTAAATGGAGTTTTTCCACGCATCGAGTAATATAGAATATATTTCATTCACAACCGTTCGAAAATGTGCTTATTTCTAACCTACTTTCAGACGAATTTTTCACTCGGAAGAAGGCGAAGTCGGCAAAACACTGTACCGAACTCTTGGTACTTTCCCGATTCCGTCTTTTTCTTTTATTCGAAACGTCATTCTGCCCATCTGGATTCCTAGAAACCACAAACCTCATCAATAACTAACATACTTGTTTTCAAAAATGTCACGTTACCGTTGGCATTTTCTCAAGTACAGGATTCAGCGCTCTCGACACTAAAGGCTAGTCCATCTTTATTGTCGAAAATGCCGTCGTATTTCTGTAAGTGATCCAAATGTTGATATTTGCAACAATCCTCGTGAAATATGATTAAAATTTGTGAGATATGATCGCCGAACGCATTTATCAAAACTAGAGATTCATCAAGTCAAGTAGTTTGCTATTTTAACAATCTATGTCAGTTGACTTGAAAATCAAACTAGTGACAATTTACATACTTGACTTGATTTGGGATATTTATTACTTGACTTTAAATCAAGCAACTTGATATCACTTGATCTTGATACACACGTGTCGCACGGCGTATATTTCTGCAAGCTCGCTCGCGTTTCAACAAAATACGGGGGTTCCCCGAGCTCCGAGCTGACTCAATCAATCGCGCAGTCTTGATCAGCCTTGTGCTCAGTGTTACAAACCTAACACTTTTGTTACATTCCGCACCCTGTGTTGCGGTGTTGAAAGGCTATTTCAAAAAAATTGTGAAATGTGTTATATTTCAGCTTTTCACTCATGCTGACATTGAATAAAATTATAAAATATCAAAACTGTCGAATTATTCTGATGATGTTATAAAACACCACAAACTGATGTCCTGATGTGTTCTATCTATGTCTATGAGTGAAATATTTCACAAAAACTGTCAATGAATCTGATAAAAAATATTTCATAGAGCTGCAAGTGTGTTTCTGTGGTGTCTGTTTTTTGTCTATTTTTCGAAGAGTTTGGGAGTAGTTGTTTGTGTTGTTTTTACTTTTGATATTCATTTATTTGTTTTGGTAGAGATATATCA
>JAVJAQ010001808.1:0-80959 GCA_032362365.1 Zygogramma bicolorata
TATAATGAGTTGTTTTTTCGGGTTTCATTCCGTGTTCTGTGGTTTTGATCGGTTGGATAATTGTCACAACGTTTCGGCAAAGTCTCAATTGCCATCTTCTAGGTGATGATTGAGTTTCGTCCTCCGAACTCAATATATATATATATATATATATATATATATATATATATATACATATATATATATAAATATATATATATATATATATATATATATATATATATATATATATATATATATATAAAATATATATATATATATATATATATACATATATTTGGGAAAATCAGTTTGTCATTTACCCTACCCATTGTGCAAGTTATTTCGAAAAATCACAAGAGTAAAGTGGGGTCGGTGGGGATTTTTTCGAACAATGGAATTCATAGGCATATTTTTCGTCCTTGGTTTGAATAAAATCTGCAATTTGAGAAAATCAGTTCGTCATTTACTACCCATTCCGCAAGCTTTTTCCAGAAATCACAAGAGTAAAAGTGGGGTCAGGGGGATTTTTTTTGAAAAATAAAATTGATAAGCATATTTTTCGTCCTTAGTTTGAATCAAATCTGCAATTTGAGAAAATTACATCTTCATTTACTGACCCCTTTCCGCAAGCTTTTTTCGAAAAATCACAGGAGTAAGGTGGGGTCAGGGGGATTTTTTCTCAAAAAGTAAATTCATAAGCATATTTTACGTCCTTAGTTTGAATCAAATCTGCAATTTGAGAAAATTACTTCTTCATTTACTACCCATTCCGCAAGTTTTTTCGAAAAATCACAAGAATAAAGTGGGGTCGAGGTTTTTTTTTTAAAAAAAACAAATTCATAGGCATATTTGTTGTCTTCAGTTTGAATCAAATATGCAATTTGAGAAAATAATTTCGCCATTTACTACCCATTCCGCAAGTTATTTCGAAAAATCACAAGAAAAAGTGGGGTCGGGGAGGATTTTTTCAAAAAATAAAATTGATAAGCATATTTTTCGTCTCAGTTTGAATCAAATCTGTAATTTGAGAAATATACTTCGCCATTTATTACCTATTCCGCAAAAAATCCCCCAGTCAGTAAAATAGATTTTCCCCTAGTTTTGCATAAACCCGTCATTAAATGTGTTAATCACCGAAGAAAAGATAGTTAGGGATATATCATATTATAAAAAAGTTATTCCTACCAAAACCTAATGAATGTAACAGTAATACGTATAAGAAAACATTATTGGCATCAATGCATGAGGCTATTGAGTTAGAAAAATCGGAACCGGCATGACAACAGACAAGTTGGTGCCGGCAACGACTCATTGCCGATAATGTGTCTATGAGCATAAAAGACGAATAAGTTCATTTATTCACATCAGATTCTGCTCCATTTTTTCAATCTATTTGTGAATTACCTAATTGAAAAAAGTGACATGTTTCATGCACCCATTCAGTATCGAATCACCTCGAAATGTTAAATTTTCACCAACAAATATTACAACCACATTTTTCTGTGGAATTAGGCATTCCAGATACTTGCAAAAATGTTAAATGAATCGAAATGAACCAATAGGGTGGCATCTGCCCCCAGGAACTTTCGTTTGTTTATTTAATGAAGAGTGTGATTTCCATGGTAAAACTGGTGTTTGCCTCCCACACATCACGTGATCTGGAATTCCTAATAAAATAATTGATGAAACAGGCGGAAAACTTACCATCAACGAACGTGTCAATATAGAAATAACCAATTATAGATATGTGTCTTACCTTGTTAAACAGATGCTAAAAATCTAGTGCAGAAGCACTTAATACCGACTCAACAACACAAATACCTCGTTAACAAGTTTCTGTACACTGAACATTGAACGGAACGACTGAGACTGAACTTAAATCTCGAACGGCAAACAGCGTTGGTATTCACCCTTGTAGAATACTGTGCCCTGGTCAATGCGTCACGTGTTCACGCGTTGTTGCCAAGAACACTAAAATAATGGAGTGCTAAAAATCAAGACTGGGCGTTATTTGAAATAAACTAGATATTTGAATTACCAACATTCAATAGTTATTTATGATATAAGTGTTAAAAGTACATTTTGTCGCCGGGCTGTGAATACCTCCGATGTGATGAAAAGTAAATTTTACAGGAGAGTCAAAAAACATTGCTATCACTGT
Organism: Zygogramma bicolorata; assembly: GCA_032362365.1. Taxonomy (NCBI): domain Eukaryota; kingdom Metazoa; phylum Arthropoda; class Insecta; order Coleoptera; family Chrysomelidae; genus Zygogramma; species Zygogramma bicolorata. The sequence goes on from JAVJAQ010001808.1 coordinate 2,144, forward strand.
GTATTGAATTTATAGGGTAGTTTTCTAATGATTCATAATATAAAACTATATATACATCAAATAACACAACATTCTGTGCTGATTGGTATTATTTTCGATGAATATCGGAAAAAGTGTTACTTTGGAGGTATTGTTTCTTCCAGACTAAAACACATGGGAGATATTTCTTTCTACATTGAATTTATATATCACTTTTTGTTATTTCAAATTGAGAGTACATACGAGGCAACTCAGTTACGAAAAAGAAGTTTCAATTCTTCAGAACAAAATAACAGATAACATTTTTTTAGGTCGAGCATATCGAGCAAAAGTATAACAGATCACTATTTTTTTTCTTTCTTCTTCTCATAGGGCAAAGAATCATAGAATGAGTGATGTTCAACCTCAATGACGGTCTTCATGTCTTGCAGATGCTGATATTTCTCATAAGAAATCGTAGGTCTTTTTTTGTAAAGGGGCGTATTATAAACTGACATTTTCTGGGAGTCACGTCTATAGGGCAATCTTTTCCACTCTCCAGTGTAGTCCAAGGTGAACCAAACATATCCACTAGGTGAATACTTCAATTGTCTTATATCAACAACCACAGGACCTCCTGTTCTTTTTCCTGGTCTGATTGAAGAAAAATTGTGTGCAAGTTCATACTTTTTAAAAAAGGTATAATCTAGTGATTTGATGCAATAAGGTTGTTTGTGTCGGGCCATACGCATTCTCGCGATGTAATCAATCGGCGAGTTTATGGGTGGATGAAAATAGTGTTTCAGGGTTGAGTGAACGGAATCTGCTTCCATAATTGTATGACCCTTCTCTAAGTAAAGTTGTTGAATAATTATTTCTTTTTTTTTTTGCAAAATCACTTAGGGCACTGGCTAATGTTTTATTTCTATTTTGAAAAAAAAAAAAATAAGATATCAAAATGATTGTTTTGAAATTAGATGGGATACAATTGAGGTAATCGATCAAACAAGAGGTGAATTCATTACATGTAACTCCACCATTAGCTTCATGCCAAACATATAAGGAAACACTTTTATCATTGATTGCATATATCGTGAAATTGTGGAGTTGTAATTTCATTTTATGATAGCTCTGGGATGCTAATACTTTCGGACATGTCAAGACACTCTGTAGATCCAGAGTAACAACCAAAGTGTCAAGGTGCCCCATCGCAATATCTTTCATTTTTTGTTTAGCTGCTCTACCTGCCTTTCCCTTATCTCTATGCTGCTCATACTCAGTTTGAGCAATAGTTCCAACTTCGAATCCAACACATGTGTCGCACTGGTCTTTGCGGGGTTTATGAACTGAAATTTTCTCTGACTTCAGAACAGATTTAAATAATTTCAGATTATCAGGCACTTCATCTTTTTCTCTACACCATACCTCATAAATTTTAAACATATTCTGCTTGGATATGAAAGCATTATCCACGTAATTCATTTTTGAAGTTGCCCTGCAATAATGAGATGGTACTTTGGGTATTTCATCAAGCCAGAGCTTCACAGAATCTTCTCTTTTTTTTCTTTTGGCGGCTCGCATCAATCGTGCCCTTTTTTTGCAGATAGATCGGGAATTTCTTCCTGTTTTCGTTTTGGAGTATTATTCATCGAACTTTCATCTGATGTAGATGTGTTCATATTATGCACATCGGGCCTAGTCCAACGTTTCAAAGTATCCTCTCCTAGACTGAGAGTATTTAAAAACAGTACTCTGCAAACTTTCAGACGCTCTCCAGTTGATATTTTCAGGAAATAATCATGTTCTACACTTTTCTTTGGTGCTTCCTCAGATTCTCTTTCCCGTATAGCCTTCCTTCTGCGTTTTACTCGTCTTGTTTCAACAAGCCCTTGAACATAAACTCTCTTTTCATTCCATGACGATAATTTCCAAAAATATTTGAAAATAGTTTCCCTTTCGTTTTCAGAAATTGAATAACACCGAAACGACGTTTCATGCAATTTTTCTTTCGGGGTCACAACATGCTTACACCTTGCTTTAATTTTTTTTCCTTCCCTTGTGCAATCGTGTGTTATAATTTTTTTCTTGTCTCTTTTATAGCCAACATACGATTTTCCTTTCAATCTCCGTGATGCGGTTTCATTCCTTTTTTTTGTAACTTTTCCTTTCTTCTGCAACTTTTCTATCTCTATACCCTGCAAATCTTCCACTGATTCCTCCTTATTCATTTCTTCTTCCTCCGCTGCAATGATTTCATGTACTTCTTCCATATCTCGTATGTTTTCGAAATCTTCCATCAGATCATTATTTTTCATTCCTTCTGTTTCTTGTATACTTTCATTATTATTTTCCAATGTGAGTATATCGTTTTTGGTTAATTTCAGTACTTGTAAAGTCTTTTCAGTTTCTAGTTGTAAGATTTTGATCATTCCCGTTTCTGTATCTGCGGGTACCTCGATAATATTCTCTTTTTCAAAATATTTTTCAGTGAAAAATAAACAATGATATTGAAGTTTCAGAATGAACTAGAATTACCTAGTTGAAAACATACCCATTGATTGTATCTTGAGAAGTCACCGTTTCCATAAGTAATGTTCCATCTTCCAAAGTTCGATAATTTTCGATAATTGTGTAATCAGATACATTCTCTTTGTTCTCGAAGTTCAACTCAGTTTTTTTATTATTATTGATATTTCTGGCATTCCGCAAAATCTTTCGAGTTCTAGACGAAAACATTGTACTGCAAAATAGATGCACAGCTCCAAGTAGGTACACACATCTCGCCTAACTAATTTGAAATGAAATGAAAGGTAAGTATTGAGGTTTGAGATTTGACATTTGCGTCGTAATATCTACTATGTGCATACATGTATGTAGAAATATCTCCAATGTGCCATTATAAATATGAAATGAACACATCGGATATATTTCTAAAGAAATGAAATCCTCCTTTGTTACTGTTGTCACATGGGATTATTTTCTATCCCAATATTTGGATTATGTTACCTTGGAGAAATATGTTCGACTGGTTTCTACAGTTTGGCGGTTTCAAATCACTTCGGGTGTTTTACGAAAGCGCGAGGAATGCTAAAAGGATTCTCAATGTTTAATATCTCATTTCCTATGTTTTTGTTACATTGGAGGTATTCGCAGCCCGGCGACGATTTTTAAGGCACGCATGTGAAGGTTTGCAGTGTTGTAATTGGGGTTGGACTTAGGAAAGAATACACATGGGTGACTGATTCCACAGTAGATGTATTACTTTTCAAATCACTTCTACAAGCCGGTCGACATTTACAGGAGTTATGCTTAGCTATCATCAAGTGCAAGTACATGCAATGAATATGGTACAAACAATTATTAACAATGATTTACAATTGAATGCAGTTTGACGTGTACTCTCTATTTTATAGCTGACGCTAAAAAGACGCATAATCGTCACTAGGACGCCGTGGCGTGATGATATTTGACCAATAGCAAAGTGCCATGAAAATATGGTATGTAGAACAATGGAGTCAACAGGTTTGCCCGCGAATATGTAAGTCTCAGCAAAAAATAGAGTTACACAGTTTGTTGCAAACATGACATCATAAGAATATAATAGCAAAAGAATAATAATCAGTAGCACCTCGTAGAGGGTGTGAAGGGTACTTCACAACACCTCCCCATCAATTTTGAAAATTGTATCTTGGATTAGTACAATTTTCTGCTGCTCCCCCGTATCCACTCATTTCTTGACTGTTTATATCAGCTGATGGTTGAGCATGAGTAAATGGGTTCGTTCAGCCGTGCTCAACAGTTGAGTGATGTGCCAACTTGTTCGGCTGAACGGACCGCTGCACCATTGATCACTCTCAACCGTTGAGCAGCGGCTCAACACGTTTAGTGATTATTCTCAACGGTTGTGCACCGCTGAACGAAGCCATTGTCTCATCAGGTTTCAATTTATTGTTTACAAACATATTCGTGATTCTTGACCGAAGGCTGTAACCCAAAACTCCTAATAAAATAATTGCTAACAATGAATACATTAAAACGTCATGAAAAGATAACGGCCTGAATTCGAACAATGAGGAATCTGCTTGGCTTTCTCGCCAATCTAACGAGTCAAGGTTCTGACTCAACTTCGTAAGCATATTCAAGTCATTCGACTCCACAATCGTCGGAGCACTGAGCTTTGGAAATCTGGTTGAATTTAATAAGCTGAGATTGAAATTAATTTCATTTGTGATATTCAAAGGTGGAACATAGCTCATTACTAATTCGTTTGTATATTGCTGGTGGGGTGTAAAAATCATTGTTTTTGAAAATGCTGAGCAATTCGAATTCAGTTGAAATTTACCTGTGCCGTGTAATTTTATTGAAATACGCTTTTCATCATTTTTACAATTCATATCAATATATTCTTCAATAGGTACTACATACACCCAAGAATTTTGATTTGCCAGTTGGATAAAAATTGGAAATTCCAATTGTATTATTCTTTTTTCTCATGTTTTTGAAATTTCGTTCGTTGGCACGAACATACCTGATTCACATCCGCCATGAAGGTGGACCAAAAGAATAGGTTTTGTTTGTTCACAAATATAAGTGTTTTGAATGGAAGATTTGCATAAAGATAATTTCCATATTATCCATCATAAAGAAATGTTGTTTGATCTCGTCAATAATCAGAAAAGGTTTCTGAGGTACAATAAAAGAATATTTATTTTCCGTTACTCTTGTGGGAATATTTGAAATTTTTATGATGTCATATATGCGTGAATCCACTAGAGGGATTAATAACACAAAAGCAAGCTTATTCTTATAATAATACACATCAGTTTTCAGTAAATTATATAAAACATGGGTATTTTCTGTCAGAGAGCTGACTGGAAAGTTTAATTCATCTGTAAAACTCTGAAGCTTTGATAATTCTTGTATCAACATCAACCTTAGTGGACTTATCACTAATGGGTGAAGTGATCCTTTTATGGCATACATAATTATATCTAACAAATTTTCCTGTTGTTCTTTGAAATTTGCATGAATTAATTCTATAATGGTAATCAAGTCATTTATTTCTAGAGTTACCTGGAAGTTATAATCTATTCTACTCTGATTATTACTGAAGTTACTAATAACATTCTGAAATTCGATCACTTTTGATTGCAATACTCTAATATTTTGTTCAAATTGATGCACCGTTTTGTTTGCAGAATGTATTGTACCTTTAACGACGGAAATTTGCTCTTTCAATAGTGTAGTAATATGGTCTTGATTCGTTTTGATTTTTTCTATTTGACTATCATAATATTCAGCATCTTCGTTATCTAATGTACCGAAGAGTGTCTTACATGCGGAGCCAACGAAATTAAATAATCCGCGTTTTGAAATTTTTCGTACATTGTTTTCAACACCTAACATTTGCATAACTAATTTATCTTGATTTATCATACGGCTGATAGAATATTCTAGAACTTTGGTAAACGAGTTGCATTCCGTAGTCTCTATATGACTTTGCACAGCCAGTGAACAGAGTTTCTGAACTTCCTTATTATAAAATGAAATTGATTTAAACTCTTTATGGTATTCGTCCAATTCAAGATATGTCAACAGTTTCCATTCGTCATTGTAAAGGCTTAGCTTTCCAATTTTTTCATAATAAGACTTGATTGCATTGGGGTATTGTTGTAATACGTGCTGGCGTGATAGGCATTGTTTATTGATATTTCCAGGAGTGTGATGCAGGAAACTAGGGTCCCAAAAATACTCATCTGGAGTGTTTGGATATCTGTAACAGAGAGTACCAGAATACTAGTCTGTCTTACTATTAAATATTTTTAAACGATTGAAATGAACTTTAGTAGGCTTTCTTTTGATCATGATAGTACAATTTGTATCTGAATCTATAGATATGACCTCGTATGGTCCTAAAAACTGGGGTTGCAATTTTTTACTTTTACCAGGAATAATATTTTCATTTTTCAATAATACTTTGTCTCCTTTAGAGATTTTTAACGGATTAGAATTTTTGTCATAATAAGATTTAGCTGTATCCTTGTGTTTTAATATAGTTTCTCTTGCTATCTCATGCGAATGTTGCATTCGTGATTTCATTTAGTTGTAATAGTCATCGTAACTATACAATAATTCGGGAGATTTGGTAAGGGAAGTGGTTATTGTTGCCTTATGACCATATAATAGCTCGACTCCGTTGATGTATGTTGAGTGGTATTGAAAACAAAAGTTGCGTATGGCATGAACTCATCCCAATTGTTCATATCCTTGTTTATATAGTTTCGTAAATATTCCACTAGGGTTCGGTGGGACCTTTCCACGCTGCCATTGCTTTGTGGATGGTAACTGGAGCATTGGATTTGTTTTATTTTCAATAATCGACATGTTTCTTTGAATATATCACTGAGAAAATTTGAACCATTATCGGTAACTAATGAAACTGATGTTTCCTATTGACATATTATTTTCGTTGTGAAATTATTGGCTATTGTATGGGCTGTTTGATCTGGAATAGGAATGGCAATAGCATATTTGGTTAGATCATCTTGAAACGTTAGTAAGTATTTATTGAACTGTTCGGTTTGATTTAAGGGTCCAACAATATCCAGGAATATTTTTTCAAAGGGTCGATTAGATGTTGTTGTTATAGTCATAGGGAGTTTAGTTTTTTTGAACATTTGTTTTTCTGACATTTTTCGCAAGAACGAATGCATTTTTTGATATCCCTGTACATATTATGCCATCTATAATATTGTCGTATTCGTATATGTCCGGTGAATACCTTCGTGACCACCTAAGGGATTTATGTGATACCCTCTCAGGACCTGCTTGATTTCATATGGTGATAATTCAGTTTTAATATTTCCGTGATAAATTTTTATTTTGATATCGGTATTCTTGAAAATATATCGTAACATGATCCTAACTGATTCAATTTTAAGATGTTCATTGGCAAATTCCCTACTTGAAACAGCTAGAGAATTTAATTTATTTAAAATACAAAATTCTTTCAGATTTTGAAGAGCTAAAGATACATTTTCGTAATCAGCTTTATCAATTTTGGATTCTTTAATAATGACATATAAAAAATATCTTTCGTCGATTTGTAATTGTGCTATTTGGTGGATGTTTTTATTTTGAGCTGAAAGTTCAAACATGCTATCATAATAGTTGGTTGATGATGTGAATTGTCTGTCAGTAAAATAAAATACGTCTTCTTCAGGAGGGCTTTGTTCGATATTCTCATCGGTGTTCATGATATTGGAATTTATGATAATTTTTGATTCAATTTCTTTGAGATAGTCCTCGTAAGAGGCGTGTTTTACATCAATTTGGTTTATTGTGCGAATTCTCGACAAACAGTCGGCATTAGTATTTTGGATACCGCGTTTGAAAACAATTTCGTAATCATATTCCTCCAATTTTAACCTGAGGCGAGTAAGACGAGATGAAGGATCAGCATGAGAAAAAAGATAGGTGAGGGGCTTGAGATCGCAGACGATTTTGAACCTTTTTCCAAACAAATATGGTCGAAAATGTTGTACGGACCATGTAATGCTTACAAGCTCGCGTTCTATAGTTGAGTAATTTTGTTCGGCCTTGTGTAGTGTGTGGCTTGCATACGCTATCGGTAAATCGGATCCAATTTCACCTTGAGAAAGCACTGACCCTATGCCGTATTGGCTTGCATCAGTTGTGAGAATAAATTCTTTCTCGAAATCGGGATAGTGGAGAATAGGCGGACTAATGAGTTTTTCTCTAATTTTGCAAAAGCTTCATCGCACAGAGAGGTCCATTGAAACGGAACATTTTTCTTCAAAAGATAATTTAGGGGATAAGCTGATTTTGCGAAATTTGGTATAAATCGTCGATAGTAGGACGCAAGACCCAAGAATGATTTCACGTCTTTTTCGTTTTCTGGTGTTGGGAAGTTTTTTATAGCCACAACCTTATTAGGGTCGGGTTTTATTCCGTTTTCGGTAATGACGTGGCCTAGATAGTTGATTTCCCTACGCAGAAATGCGCATTTATTTGGCTGAAGTTTAGTTTAAATTGGCGCAATCGATCGAAAACATCCCGCAATTTACAGTTATGGTCCTTCAAGGAAGTTCCCAAATACCACAATATCATCTAAGTAAACAAAGCATTTAAGACCTTGAATACCGGTCAGAACATTTGACATTAAACGAGAGAATAAAGAGGGGCTGTTTCTTAATCCGAAGGGAAGTTTTATATACTGATAATGACCATAAAAAGAAAATGCCGTGCATGGCTTACTGTCTTCACTTAGAGGAATCTGGTGGAATCCACTGGCTAAATCTAGAACTGAGAAATATTTCGATTTTCCTAGACTATCTATGATTTCTGTAATATTTGGCAAGGGACATCTGACTCAGTTATGCCATTTAATTTTCGGTAATCTACCACTAATCGCCATCGTTTATTACCATCTTTATCGGCTTTCTTTGGAACTATTAGAATAGGGGAATTATAATGTGAATGACTGGGTTCTATTATGTCTTGATCTAAGAGATTTTGTATCTGCTGTTTGATTTCTCCTTTCTGATGCTCGGGAAGTCGATAGGGTTTGACATAGATTGGTATTTTTGATTTCAACGGAATAGAATATGTAATTGCATCTGTACACGTTAATTTATCACCTTCTAAATGAAAAAGCTCATTGTAATTTTGACAAATATCTAAGATTGACTCCCGTTCTTCGGAATTCATGTGAGATGTATCGATTTGTGACTCGAGTTGTGATATTCTGCTTTTATCTGAACTATTTATAAAATCAATAACGTTGTAGTTTTCAAGATCATCGAATTCTAATTCTGAGATATTGAAGGTTTGGGTTTCTTCACTAGAGTTTATTAGGCTTAGTGCAAATACCATTTTTTGGTTCAACAATGCAATTACTCGTATGTAACCCTGGTTTAACTTCTTTATTAAAGTAGATTTTTTATTGAGAGAAATCAGCACGGATTTTTGTTATGAATTCGGATCTTGGAGGTACAGCGATTTCAAGCGGACTTGTCATTTGGTATGTGAATATTTGGTTACAGGTTGGTATAGTAGGAAGTGAAGTTTCATAATTTATTTTTGCTTTGAAATTGGAAAGGAAATCTTTTCCTAAGATGCCTCGATTTGAAATAGAAAACTCGTCCGGGACGATATGAAAAATGTGTGTAATGCTTATGTCCTTTGGCAATTTTATTTCACCATAACTTAAACCAATAGAACTAACATATTCAATTGTTATTCCTTTTAATTTAATTTTTCTGTTTGTATAAATGAAGCAATCGTCATCGACTTCTGAGAGTTTAAGAATGCTGATCTCTGATCCCGTATCTAACAACAAATTTGCGGACCTTGTACTTGATAGTTGTAATGGAAGATTTACGGATGAGTTTGTACTTTTGCATGTAATAGTAAATATTTCAAGGTTTTGATTTGTATTCATTTGTTTCGAATTCATTTCACACGAGTTATTGTATAATTGTTCTTTTCCCAATGCACTGATATGGTTATTACTGGGAGAATGTTCTGATATACAAAGTGTTTCATTTATTTGGCGGCTTTGACGTCTCGGGCTAGAGTCATTCCGCCATTGGATGTGCTCGGCCTTTGATCGTTTCCCTGACGGTAATCTGAACTAGAACCTGGATTCTCATTGCGAGTGCTGAAATTTTGAGAGTTAGAATTATTAGAGTTTTCTCTAGAATTATTATAAATTCGTTTTCTACATTCATCCATGTCCGAATTTTTTGCAATATCGGCACTCCAAATGAATATTATTGACGTTAGCTTCCGTTTTAATAAGAATTTGAGTAGGACGTGGATAAGAAGGAAATCTAGTATTTGAATAGCATTGTTCGGAATTGTGATTGTTTTTGCCACATTTGAAGCACTTAAGTTTTTTCTGTTCTTTACTCTTAAAATGCAAATTCGATTGAAAGTTATTTTTGTTCTGAAATTTCTTTCTTCTTCGCAAGCTGACTCAACAGCATCTGTGAAGTCGTCAAACGTACTTGCCTTTATAATTAACTGAAATGGATTTCTGAGCCCTGCGACGAATGCTTTTAATGATGATTTTTTGTTTAAATTTTTTATAGTTACTCTCGCGTTCTGTCCTTCACTAGCTACACAAGCGTCATTTAGGTCTATAGTCAGTTTTTCTATTCTATTCGCGAATGCTCTGACATCCTCGTTGGGATATTGCCGTGCGCTTAATAACTCTGTTTGAATTTGAGCAATTGTCCTACGTTCATTGTACTGATTTTGTAAAATTAACTTGAATGCTGGCCAATCATCGATTACTTTATATATGACAACATTATAGGCGGAGCCAGATAGTTTAGATAGTTTATATGCATAAACATCACTTGTTGTGCTCTAGTGGTAGCAATTTCCCATACGACATCACAACAGGATAAAAATTTGTGTAAATTTTCTCGATTCCCATCAAATTCAGGAATCATTTTGAAAGCAAAATCGCTGGTGAATGCCATATTTGCAATATCGTTTGGTAAAGGAATTTGTATATCAGCTATATCTACCATGAAAAATAATAAAGAGGCACAAATACGTTGAAAATGATACAAATATATATATTTTTTTTTACCAAATGATGACGACGAGATTGAATATCCTTTTGATTCAGCACTTGACACTAACACTATGCACTATCTGGTATCCAGATGAATGGAACTAGCTGCCCTGAAGCGAAGTAGGAGGATGCGCAGCTTCTTGTCCAGTTCTAGTTTCTCCTGCGGTCTCGTTCTGGTCGGCGGAAATTTGTAGGGGAAATTCTCCCTTGAGATCCAACAACTAACTACTTTCCACGTAGGTATTCCAATAGCAAAAAGGAATAACTTGAACGTGCGGCCTCTCGCTGAATTTTTGTATTCAACACCTTGACGTTGGCTATTCTCAATTTTCGCCTTTTCGTTGAAATTTAACAACCCACACCTGACACCACTGTTGTAATTGGGGTTGGACTTAGGGAAGAATACACATGGGTGACTGATTCCACAGTAGATGTATTACTTTTCAAATCACTTCTACAAGCCGGTCGACATTCACAGGAGTTATGCTTAGCGTATCATCAAGTGCAAGTGCATGCAATGAACATGGTACAAACAATTATTAACAATGATTTACAATTGAATGCAGTTTGACGTGTACTCTCTATTTTATAGCTGACGCTAAAAAGACGCATAATCGTCACTAGGACGCCGTGGCGTGATGATATTTGACCAATAGCAAAGTGCCATGAAAATATGGTATGTACAACAATGGAGTCAACAGGTTTGCCCGCGAATATGTAAGTCTCAGCAAAAAATAGAGTTACACAGTTTGTTGCAAACATGACATCATAAGAATATAATAGCAGAAGAATAATAATCAGTAGCACCTCGTAGAGGGTGTGAAGGGTACTTCACAACAGCAGAATGAGCGAAGCGAATTATGCAATTCACATGAGTGCCTTAAAAGGTACTTTCAACACGTATATCATACAATATTTTTTCTACAAACGCTCAAATAAAGTAATTATACAGTTTGAATTAAATTTTAAAAACCTGTATTAATACATCCAAAGGAGATAATTTTAAATTGCATCGTATATTACGGACCTTAGCAACCATTGTTGATTTAATTGTTTACGAATGTTTTGATGCATCTGTCAGACGTTTGTTAGTTTTATTTGAAACGCAGTTAAGGTTGTAGATTTTTCATCATTCTTTCTTAGCCATGGAAAATGGTAAAACAGCAGTGCAAGAAATTAATTTGTCAAATTGCACAAATTGTACTATTAATATTAATGTTAATAAATAAAATCTAAATATTTTGACGTTTGCTTTCAAAATCTGACAATTCACATCTGACAGCAGTGCCATAAACATTTTAGGGAACGTACTATGGTGAATCAAAAATATAAACGAACTCAAAAAATAATATGGTACATAAATGCGCAATTGATCAAAGTTGTTCACAAAAATGATCATAAAAGCAGTTTTCTGATAAACGAATTCATATCTGAAAAAAATAGGTACATGATCGCCAGGTGTATATTTTATTCAGCTACATATCTGATATCTACATCATCCATAAAAACCTGTATTATTGTATTGTGTACCTCCTCTGGTCGACGTTTTTCAAGTATTCGATACTGTTTGCTGTAGATGACTAAAGTACAAAACATTCGTATATGGACAAGTATGAATACTTTTTTCTATTCGAGATGGAATTCAGGTTATTGAAAAACTATCGTTTATAATGATCCGAAAACAATTGCTCTCATAATATTTATTGACGGTGTTTCTTTAAGAACAGTAGACTTGGACTCTTATAACCATTCACTATTAATTTATATATCGTGTCGCTTGTAGGAAAACTGCATAACAGAAGGCTCACACAATGCGTCTGATATAAAAGCAGTCAGTAAAGATTATATATATATATATATATTACGCTATAAGGTAGACACGATTAAATTTCCACAAAATTTATTGTCTTCGCGACATGTTTCGGTACACTGTACCTTTATCAAGCGAATGTATTTAAACACTAAATTATTCTTCGCTTAAAGCTCCTTAAATATATCAGGGCCTAATCTAATTATCTATGATTCCTAGAATAATACCACTGACAATGATGATGATTCCTAACTGATGCTGATAACTGATACTGATTCCTAATAATAATTATGATATCGGACCATAGTTACTACTTATTGATTGAATAAGTTCAACAAAGGGGAACTATTGAGATCCAATTGATCATTTAGCAAACAATTTGAATTTTTTAATTTATTGATTTCCAAAAATTCTAAATAATTAAGTCTAATGCCCTTATTTTCAACATGCAGAATTTCGAAATTTTTATCGAAGTCATGGCCTTCCTCCAAAATATGATTGGCATATGATGAATGAGTTGTTTTCTTTTCATAATTCATACGATGTTCACGTATGCGGTTTTTGAATGGTCTACCTGTCTGGCCAATATATACTTTGGAGCAAGATCCACAATTCAATTTATAAACTCCTGATTTTTCATCTTTTATTGTTTTATCTTTGTTATTCTTGATAAACCTTCCCAACGTGTTATCTGTTCTATATGCTACTTTTAAATTTTGTTTATGCAAAAATGAAGCTACTTTTTCCGTAGCAGGTCCTGAATAAGTTAAGATTCTATAATTATTGTCATGGGTCCTCAAAGTGGGGTACACTTCTTGGATAGCTTTTCTATGTAGTTTTTTAGCAAGAATATTTTCTATTAATTTGACTTGATATCCATTGTTAACTGCTATTTGTTTTATGATATTTAATTCTTTGTTGAAATTGTCCACAGAAAGAGGAATGTTTACTAATCTGTGTATCATACTATGGTATGCTGATATTTTATGTTTATATGGATGTACCGAATTATTATGAATAGTGATATCAGTGTGGGAAGGTTTATGAAAAATAGCAAAGTGGTGTTTGCTGTTGGCTTTACCTATTGTCAAGTCTAAGAAATTAATTGAATTATCTGTTTCCATCTCTATTGTGAATTGAATATTTGGATGAATAGACAATAGAGAATTGACAATAGATTCACAATAGAGATGGAAACAGATAATTCAATTAATTTCTTAGACTTGACAATAGGTAAAGCCAACAGCAAACACCACTTTGCTATTTTTCATAAACCTTCCCACACTGATATCACTATTCATAATAATTCGGTACATCCATATAAACATAAAATATCAGCATACCATAGTATGATACACAGATTAGTAAACATTCCTCTTTCTGTGGACAATTTCAACAAAGAATTAAATATCATAAAACAAATAGCAGTTAACAATGGATATCAAGTCAAATTAATAGAAAATATTCTTGCTAAAAAACTACATAGAAAAGCTATCCAAGAAGTGTACCCCACTTTGAGGACCCATGACAATAATTATAGAATCTTAACTTATTCAGGACCTGCTACGGAAAAAGTAGCTTCATTTTTGCATAAACAAAATTTAAAAGTAGCATATAGAACAGATAACACGTTGGGAAGGTTTATCAAGAATAACAAAGATAAAACAATAAAAGATGAAAAATCAGGAGTTTATAAATTGAATTGTGGATCTTGCTCCAAAGTATATATTGGCCAGACAGGTAGACCATTCAAAAACCGCATACGTGAACATCGTATGAATTATGAAAAGAAAACAACTCATTCATCATATGCCAATCATATTTTGGAGGAAGGCCATGACTTCGATAAAAATTTCGAAATTCTGCATGTTGAAAATAAGGGCATTAGACTTAATTATTTAGAATTTTTGGAAATCAATAAATTAAAAAATTCAAATTGTTTGCTAAATGATCAATTGGATCTCAATAGTTCCCCTTTGTTGAACTTATTCAATCAATAAGTAGTAACTATGGTCCGATATCATAATTATTATTAGGAATCAGTATCAGTTATCAGCATCAGTTAGGAATCATCATCATTGTCAGTGGTATTATTCTAGGAATCATAGATAATTAGAGTAGGCCCTGATATATTTAAGGAGCTTTTAGCGAAGAATAATTTAGTGTTTAAATACATTCGCTTGATAAAGGTACAGTGTACCGAAACATGTCGCGAAGACAATAAATTTTGTGGAAATTTAATCGTGTCTACCTTATAGCGTAATAACTATGGATTTCCATCAAGTAAAGGCCACCTCAGTCCAAAATATATATATATGTATATATATATATATATATATATATATATATATATATATATATATATATATATATATATATATAGCAATAGGATTTGCAAATACCCCTCCTATTGCAGATATATATCAATTGATATTCGTCTCGTGAAAATATTTGATACATCTAAAATTTCAATCAAAAATCATTTTGGGCACGTACTCATGCGATGAATTATTCGAAAGTAATGTTGTACATACAGAAAAGAACATTCTACCAAAGTAAATTCGAGAGCTTTCTTATAGTGATATGTTTCATCAAAACTAGTCCAGTCCTACATACCACCACTCCGAAGACGCCTGTCTACAATTACGTATCCATTATATTATTCTATCAAACTGTCACCGAACAAACCAACATGCTCTAGCTAATTTTCAAGTGAATATATGGATTTCTAGAAATTCTCCCATTTTGCTCAAATTCCCAACTTCTTCACTGCCGTGTCCTATACGATTTGTTAACGTCTCGAAGGATAAATGAATATTATTCTATTCTATAACATAACCCGGCTGAATTAGACCGACGAGGCTCAATTCGAAATTTCAAATTATGGGTTTGGAGGTGTATAAATAATATAATCTTTATTTTTTTTTCATGGAAACTGAGTTTGTGGTTTCGAACTGGCAACGCCGGGAATATGATATCATTTCAAGGGTCAATGGGGACCACGACCACGGACCACTGAAATAAAACTGAGAATTCTGAATTAATACCTACCTACTTCGACAAAAAGTGATGGGTTCAGTATCTCTTCCATCTTGACAGTTCTTCAAATCATTCAATATTAAGTGGTTTTTGTATCGTAAGGGTTGGGTATTGGTCCATTGTGACATAATATAATAACTTAACAAGTACGCGTTTGATAATGATACATGGAATGAACTTACAAATTACAAATGACGAAACAACTTATCAACAGAAAACATTCTCAACCACATTCAAAGAAAAATGTACGAACTAATCGTCTGTATATCAAGGTAGATATAGGTAGGTACCAATATACCTCGTCAAATAGGTACCTTGATAGGTATTAGGGCGAGTTATTTGATTTGCGGAATGAAAGATCATGGCAAAATGTACATGATTTCATTCCCGACATATTTATAGAATGAGTAGTTCAAAATGATCGAAAAACGTACACAAGGCCCGATGGCAGGAGGAATACGGGTACAGTAGTTGTACCGAGCTCCCGTCATGGAAGAACGTTTTTATAATGCATTTCACCCAACACCCTACCCAGGCAACACGAGGAGGTCTAAAATAGTTCTCAATAATCTCTGTTGTAAATTGTGACGAATTTTGCGTGTACTCAGAGAGGTTCGCGAGACCTCTATACTCTATACTTGCTCCAAATGTCCGCCGCCGGGATATTCTCTTTCTTCGAATCGGAAATAGATGTAATCTAGTCACTCGTCAGCTTGGATACAAACGTCACATTTAAAATTACTTTGTTGTTTCTTACGTGATGAAGCAATTTCAGCTTCAATATTTATGTTTGACACCAGCATTCTTATCAAAATAATAGGTACCTCTCATGACATTATTTATGTCTACTATGGAACATTTTTCTACGAAATAAAAAAAAATATGTCTTCGTCAGCTTGTTTACAATAGTCACATAAAAATTGTTTTTATGTTGTATCTCACGTAATAAGATGATTTGAGCTTCAATATTTTATTAGTTGAACGTCGCCAATATTATTGAATGAATAGGATTTTTCCATAACATCATTTATATATTTACCAAAGAATGTCTTCCTACGAATCAAAAATGTATCTTTGTCAGCTTGGATACAATGTCGTCATATTAAATATAATTTCCTGATATTTCTTACTTGCTAAAGCAATTTCAGTTTGAATAAGTTTTAAGTTTGACGTCACCATCGTTATAAAAATAATAGGTCTGTCGCGTAACATCAGATATATGTCTGGTGAGAAACATTTTTCTACGAACCACAAAAAAATGTATCTTCGTCAACTTGGATATAACCGTCACATTAGAAATAATTTCCTGATGTTTCTTACGTGCTGAAGCAATTTCAGCTTCAATAAGCGGTAAGTTTGACGTCACCATCATTGTCAAATTAATAGGTCCCTCTACTGACATTATTTATATGTTTACTGAGAAACGATTTCTCTACAAACCAAAAGAAGATGTACCTTCGTCAACTTGGATACAATAATCACATGAAAAATGTTTTTTGATGTATCTTACGTAATTAAATAATTGGAGCTCCAATTAGCTGTCAGTTAAACGTCGCTAATATTACCAAAAAAAAAGTTCTTTCTATAACATCATTCATATATCTACCAGAAAACGTCTTTCTACAAATATTAAAAAATTGTAACATTGTCAGCTTAGATACAATTGTCGCATTTAAATTAATTTCCTGATGTTTCTTACGTGATAAAGTAATTTGAGCTTCAATAAGTTGTAAGTTTGACGTCACCATTATTATCAAAATAATAGGTCCCTCTCGTGACATCAGTTATATGTCTAGTAGGAAACATTTTTCTACAAACCAAAAGAAGATGTATCTTCGTCAGCTTGGAAACAATAATCACATGAAAAATGTTTTTTTGATGTATCTTACGTAATAAAATAATTGGAGCTCCAATAAGCTGTTATTTAAATGTCTCTTATATTATCAAAATAAAGGGTTCTTTCCATAACATCATTTATATATCTACCAAAAAACGTCTTTCTGAAAATATCAAAAAGATGTATCATTGTCAGCTTGGATGCAATCGTCACATTAAAAATAATTTCCTGATGTTTCTTACGTGATAAAGTAATTTGACCTTCAAATAAGTTATAAGTTTGATGTCACCATCATTATCAAAATAATTGGTACCTCTCGTCACATTAGTTATATGTCTAGTAAAAAACATTTTTCTACCAACAATTAGAAGATGTATCTTCGTCAGCTTGAATACAATAATCATATGAAAAATGTTTTTTATGATGTATCCTACGTAATCAAATAATTGGAGCTCCAATAAGCTGCTGAGCTTATATTATCAAAATAAAAGGTTCTTTCCATAACATCATTATTGTATCTACCAAAAAACTTCTTTCTACGAATATTAAAAAGATGTAACATCGTCAGCTTGGATACAATCGTCACATTAAAAATAATTTCCTGATGTTTCTTACCTGATAAATCAGTTTGAGCTTCAATAAGTTATAAGTTTGACGTCACCATCATTATCAAAATAATGGGTCCCTCTCGTCACATTAGTTACATGTCTAGTAAGAAACATTCTTCTACGAACCAAAATAAGATGTATTTTCGTCAGTTTGAATACAATAATCATATGGAAAATGTTTTTTAGGTGTATTTTACGTAATGAAATAATTGAGGCTTCAATAAGTTGTTAGTTAAACGTCGCTTATATTATCAAAATGAAAGGTTCTTTCCATAACATCATTTATGTATCTATCAAAAAACGTCTTTTTACGAATATTAAAAAGATGTAACATCGTCAACTTGGATACAATCGTCACATTAAAAATAATTTCCTGATGTTTCTTACGTGATAAATTAATTTGAGCTTCAATAAGTTGTGAGTTTGACGTCACCATTATTATCAAAATAATAGGCCCCTCTCGTGACATTAGTTATATGTCTAGTAAGAAACATTTTTCTACGAACCAAAAGAAGATGTATCTTCGACAGCTTGGATACAATAGTCACATAAAAATGTTTTTTTGATGTATCTTACGTAATGAAATAATTGGAGCTTCAATAAGCTGTTGGTTAAATGTCGCTAATATTACCAAAATAAAAGGTTCTTTCTATAACATCATTTATATATCTATCAAAGAACGTCTCTCTACGAATCTAAAAAATATGTAACTTCGTCAGATTGGATAAAATCATCACAGAGAAAATGCTTTTATGATGTGTTCAATGCGATCAAAAAACTTGAGCATTAACAAAATGTAATTTTGACGATCAACTGCGAACGTCATTCAGGTGATGATCCCATTAATGTCAGTGTTGCATCGTTTTTTTGACAATCTTACCACGAATGTAATTTCCCAAGTTAATACCAATCTCTGAATAGACGTCAAACATAAACCTTCTTATGACCGATATTTTGCAAATACAATGTTCACCGGGTCAGTTCATTTATTTTCTTGAAGGGGAAAAGTGGTATATTTTGATGGATGTGGTAGAACTTCAGAAAGTAGATGGTGAGGTGTATTTCAGAGTTCGAAAATATCTATGGTATCCTCCAAATCAACTGGATCTTTTAAATGACACTGGAGCCACTCAAATATTTATATCGGAATAACGTGAAGTTCTGAAAGGACAAATGAGGAAATTGAAATAGGTAATACTTTGGTCGCTATGAGCATCTTTTTTTTGAAATTTTTTTTGTGGTACTTACGTAATTCGATCCCCTCTACGAAAACTTGATGAATGAAATTTTCGGCGGTCTCGTATATTTTCGGAAACACAGGTCCATTCTTCATAATTTCAAACATCAAATTTCCGTTGTTTGAACTCACAAAATTCGTCTTTCTGATCAAACACCACTCACTCTCTTATTAACTCGTTTTCAACATTTTTAAGCAGAAAAAAATTTTTTTTCAAAAAATGCATTTATTTCCAAACCATAACATAGTGCAATGACAGTCGAAAGTGATGCATTTGCACTTTTGCCGCTCTCATTGTTATTGTTAAGAACTGAATGTATTAATGTTGACTTTTGGAGAAAGCTGGATTTTTTGAGTTAATGGTGTTTGATCAGAATAAGGACTAATTTTTTGTGTTCAACCAATAGAAATTTGATGTGAAAAATTATGAAGTTTTACAAGAAAATGGACCTGTATCTCCGAAAGTAGAAGTGACCGCCGAAAATTGTATTTGGATTTTTGGTAGTAGAGAAGACCGAATTACGTGAGTTACTCGAAAAAAAAATTAGAAAAAAGGTGCTCATAGCGACCGAAGTATTACCTTGAAATAATCAAAACTATGTGAAAATAGTGAGGAAAAGTTTATGAAAATAAAATATTTTTTTGTTGATGTATTCGTAATTTTCATGTAACTTTTTTCGAGGTTTCATCTTCAATTGGTTCAGAGGAGGAAGAGGAAAAAAATAATCATGTGAATGGTCTGTACAGTATTATTGTATAAACAGACTATTCATTATGAAAATTTGATAGGCATACCTGTATGTTCACTTACCCAAAACGATTTTTCCGATTCCCAAATCCACAAGTCTATTAAACTCCAACAAACCCGAGATCTTCACCCTAGACCCCCGAAGGACGAAACTGAACGACATAAAGCTTTCCTTTCATATATTCATGGTGTTACTGATAAAATAAGTCGAATTCTGACACGACATGACATCAAAACCATTTCCACAGCTATCCACCTACCTTCGAACACCCAAAGACACAACCCTAATGACACCCAAGGAATATATGAAATACCATGCTCTAACTGTCCCAGAACATACATCGGCCAGACCAACCGACGAGTGTCCTGTAGAGCATATGAACACGAACTAGCAGTCCGTAATTCTGACACAAACTCAGCATTATTTCAACATCATTTAGAAACAGGCCACAAAATAGATTTCAAAAACACCAAAACCATTGCCACAGCCAAAACCCTCCAAACCAGAGTTACCCGTGAAGCCATTGAAATCGAAAAACGTCCCAACTGTCTCAATAAACGCGACGATTCTCAAAGACTCCCCAATACGTGGAAACCACTTTTGGTCCGACATACTTCTATTTACTCCGACTTGAGTACTAATCCGTTCGAACCTCCCATCGACCGTCCGATTCCTGATCCTGCCATAATTACTAATGAACCCCTAAATCCCACCAGCCTTCAATCCTAGATCTCCAGTGATGAAAGCCAGCTAGTAAGACAACTCAGACCTAGACGCAAGGTCACTCAGTCTTGAAAATGACTCCGAAAAGCCGAAACGTAGGCAAGGAAACCAGTCCAGACGCGGATCAAACGGAAGTTCCAGCCAGCACGTTTCTGTGTATATTACCATATATTATATTCCTATAAAAAAGTATATACTTGAAAGTTTGATTTTATTTCTCACAAATATATATTATACCTCTGTAAATCATTTTTACAGTCGGTTCGTACATAGCTGAAAAAAAAACATGTATGTCATGTATGTCATATGGTCACTTTTTATCTATCTATCTATCTATATATATATTATCATATTATATGATATATTGTCTGAAACAAATATCTCACCTCCAACGCCCTCCTCTTCTTCCTCAAGCACAAGTGGTGTTGTCTCTCGATAGTTCAAACATATTTGGTCTAATTTATTTGATGCATTGATAATAATGATGAATTGATGATGGATTGATTAATACATCGTAAACTATACCTGGTGTGGGAATCTCGTCGTTTTCGAGATTGTTGTCTTCTTCACTATCTGAAGTGATTCGATCAGGAATTAATCAGTATACGTGGTATTTAAAATATTTCCATGGAGATGGTGCTTCACCAACATAACTCATACAAGAATATAATAAACGGTCAAATCACATGAAAAAAAGTTTTCTATAATAGGCAGATCACTGATTTGTATTCAAACATT
Source organism: Zygogramma bicolorata (assembly GCA_032362365.1). NCBI lineage: Eukaryota > Metazoa > Arthropoda > Insecta > Coleoptera > Chrysomelidae > Zygogramma > Zygogramma bicolorata. The sequence continues at coordinate 23,452 of JAVJAQ010001808.1, forward strand.
ATCGGCTGGAGTAAAAAAACAACAAGCTTTCTAATAACTGAATACTCGCGGGAATTATGTCGGCCGTTCCCATGGGAATCGCTGACCATGCTGATGCAGTCTCTGCCGGTTCCTGGAAACTGATGTGTCAGGTTTTCCTTCTTTGTGGGAACATTTAGTTAAGAATTCATTCATATTGTAACCGTTGAACAAGTCAGTTGTATTTTATTTAATAAATTTTGATTTTTAAAAAAGTACTTCGAGATCCAAAAGTTATATTTCGGGCATTGAAGCTTCAAATGATGGTTTCAGAGAAGGATATAGTAATGCTAATCATCATAGACATATACCATCAGACAGATTGGCATTGACATTATTTGCCCACTTTCGAAGCCCCTCTTCCAAACTATCACTATAGTGAGATAGCCTCAGACAGTACTCTGCAATGGTAATAATACCTCCTTCTAGATCCCGTTTTGCTCTGTCAAGAAGCTGATTTTGGCGGAGATAATACTGCCGTTGCATCCTCTCTTCTCTACCTTCCAGCAGCTGGCTGAGCAATATATGGTCGTCCTTTAAGAATTTGCATATCTCTCCTTTAAAATATAATAGATATATGTTGCATAGAAGCTTGAAACTCATATTATAATATGTTTGGAAATCATCCATGAGCGCACTTACCAATAAAGAACCAAATCCTTGGATGAATGACCTTGAATTAAATTTTGATTTCATTGTGAAAGGAATCTAAGTGATTGTTTGTTCTTCTTGGAAGACCATATACGCTCAACCTCTCCGAGCCAACGGAATCTAGCCAGAATCTCCAAATAAAAATGAGTTTTCGGATCACTCGACATAGTTCGAAAATAATTAGCCCATATTTAGCCTTCATTTTCGTTAATGACAGAACTATGATAATAAAAACATGATTATTTCGATGAATAATTTTTTGATTTTCTCCTCCGAATAAAAAAAATGAGATTACATGTATGCATGACAGCATAGAGCAGACAAACATTATTTATTTCCTTCATTTCGAGTTGCAACTCAAAATTGGGAAAGAATATTGCATGCCTGCTCTATGCTTCCGTACCTGAGAGAAGTTAAATAAAAAAAAACTTTACAAATGATTATGTTCAGTTCGAATAATTAAAAGACAAGGAGAAGATAATGTTTTTTTCGTAAAGATGCTAACATTGTTATCGAAACGCATGTCAGTTCAAATAATACCAGTTTGGTGTTAGGGTAATTGATCTCTAGCAAAAGTCTTGGAAATGATTTCCAGAAAATATAATACTCTAGATATGAAATAAATTGGTTTGAAAAATTCGATGTCATGGGAGCATTCATTACGTTGAAGGTGAAAGTTTTCAAAATCACTTATCTATTCGATGGATATATCGGTACTTTGTATTTGTAAATGAAAATCACCAACCTGGATGTATACGAAGTTGACCTTCTTAAATCAACTCTGGGAGTGTCATTCACTGTTACATTGTATCCCTCTCGCATTCTGTCAAGAGGCAGCAAAGGCAAAATCATTATCTGCTTTACCTATCTTAAGACAGGCGTGTTCTCGTTGACGAGTGGAAGATGTCCAAATTTCCTCATTTTCCTCCACACCCCCTGTAATGAAGAAAGTAACTGACGAAACTGAACATCACTGATATTGCGGCAATTTTTACTTGAACGTAATGAAAAAAAACATACCCTGATTCCGGATGAGTGATGACTATGGCATTGTGTAGAGCTCCTTCAAAATTGGTTATTATCACCTCTGGAAGTAAGGTTGGGCAAAGGAATCTTTTAATACTCATTCGCTCACTCACACTGGAATAGATTCGTCCGAATGCAGTTTCTGCGACAAATCATAAGCTCGAAATAATGATATCGAATCTCATTCATTCACATAATCTGGATTAAAACCGTTCGAATGCAGTTCTTGCGACAAATCATAAGCTCGAAATAATGATATGGAATCTCATTTACTCACACATTCTGGGAAAATCCATTCAAATACAATTCTTGTGACGAATTACTTTTTCGAAAAAATCATTTAATTCCTCATAAGCTCATACATTCTGGAGAAAATCATTAAAAATTGATTCATATGATATAAAATTCACGAGAAAGTATCATTTGAATACTCATTCGCTCACTCACTCTGGAATAAAACCGTTCGAATGCAGTTCCTGCGTCAAATTATTTTCTCGAAATAATGATTTGGAATCTCATTTACTCACACACTCTGGAAAAATCCATTTAAATACAATTCTTGTGACGAATTACTTTTTCGAAAAAATCATTTTATTCCACATAAGCTCATACATTCTGGAGAAAATCATTAAAAAATGATCCATATGATATAAAATTCACGAGAAAGTATCATTTGAATACTCATTCGCTCACTCACTCTGGAATAAAACCGTTCGAATGCAGTTCCTGCGACAAATCATTTGCTCGAAATAATGATTTGGAATCTCATTTACTCACACACTCTGGAAAAATCCATTTAAATACAATTCTTGTGACGAATAACTTTTTCGAAAAAATCATTTGATTCCCCATAAGCTCATACATTCTGGAGAAAATCATTGAAAATTGATTCATATGATATAAAATTCACGAGAAAGTATCATTTGAATACTCATTCGCTCACCTACTCTGGAATAAAACCGTTCGAATGCAGTTCCTGCGACAAATCATAAGCTCGAAATAATGATATGGAATCTCATTCATTCACATAATCTGGATTAAAACCGTTCGAATGCAGTTCCTGCGACAAATCATAAGCTCGAAATAATGATATGGAATCTCATTCATTCACATAATCTGGATTGAAACCTTTCGAATGCAGTTCCTGCGACAAATCATAAGCTCGAAATAATGATATGGAATCTCATTCATTCACATAATCTGGATTGAAACCTTTCGAATGCAGTTCCTGCGACAAATCATAAGCTCGAAATAATGATATGGAATCTCATTCATTCACATAATCTGGATTAAAACCGTTCGAATGCAGTTCCTGCGACAAATCATAAGCTCGAAATAATGATATGGAATCTCATTCATTCACATAATCTGGATTGAAACCTTTCGAATGCAGTTCCTGCGACAAATCATAAGCTCGAAATAATGATATGGAATCTCATTCATTCACATAATCTGGATTAAAACCGTTCGAATGCAGTTCCTGCGACAAATCATAAGCTCGAAATAATGATATGGAATCTCATTCATTCACATAATCTGGATTAAAACCGTTCGAATGCAGTTCCTGCGACAAATCATAGGCTCGAAATAATGATATGGAATCTCATTCATTCACATAATCTGGATTAAAACCGTTCGAATGCAGTTCCTGCGACAAATCATAAGCTCGAAATAATGATATGGAATCTCATTCATTCACATAATCCGGATTGAAACCTTTCGAATGCAGTTCCTGCGACAAATCATAAGCTCGAAATAATGATATGGAATCTCATTCATTCACATAATCTGGATTGAAACCTTTCGAATGCACTTCCTGCGACAAATCATAAGCTCGAAATAATGATATGGAATCTCATTCATTCACATAATCCGGATTGAAACCTTTCGAATGCAGTTCCTGCGACAAATCATAAGCTCGAAATAATGATATGGAATCTCATTCATTCACATAATCTGGATTGAAACCTTTCGAATGCACTTCCTGCGACAAATCATAAGCTCGAAATAATGATATGGAATCTCATTCATTCACATAATCTGGATTAAAACCGTTCGAATGCAGTTCCTGCGACAAATCATAAGCTCGAAATAATGATATGGAATCTCATTCATTCACATAATCTGGATTGAAACCTTTCGAATGCAGTTCCTGCGACAAATCATATGCTCGAAATAATAATTTGGAATCTCATTCACTCACACACTCTGGAAAAATCCATTTAAATACAATTCTTGAGACAAATTATTTTTTCGAAAAAATCATTTGATTCCCCATGAGCTCATACATTCTGGAGAAAATCATTAAAAATTGATTCATATGATATAAAATTCACGAGAAAGTATCATTTGAATACTCATTCGCTCACTCACTCTGGAATAAAACCGTTCGAATGCAGTTCCTGCGTCAAATCATTTTCTCGGAATAATGATTTGGAAACTCATTCACTCACACACTCTGGAGAAAAACCATTCAAATGCAGTTCTTCTGACGAATCATCACATCGAAAAAAGTTCATTTGCTCATACATTCTGGAACTGAATCATTCAGATGCGATTAATGTGATAGAATAATCGGGCAATAGAATTTTTCAATACTCTTTGCTCACTAACTCTAGAAAAAAAAAAACAGTTCGGCTGCAGTTTTTGCGACAAATCCTTTACTCGAAATTTTGATTTTGAATCTCATTCACTCACACACACTGGAGAAAAACTATTCAAATGCAGTTCTTGTGACAAATCACTTTCTGGAACTATTTGCAATCTGATATATCCATACATCCTGGAATAAAACCACTTTAATGCGATTGATGTGATAGAATTGAGGATTGACTGACTCACCTGAAGGAAGTTCAATCCAAATTATACGAGGTTGGTCACATCCGAATAGATCACCTTGTAGTAGTACCTCTATGACTGATATGCGCAATTTGAAAGAATGACACACGCCCCTATCCCACAATACCTTTCCGTCAATATACCATGCGATGATATCGCCTTTTTGGGTCGGGATGCCAAAAAATATCGTATTTTTCCGAGATGGGTGGGTGTCTCTCTATTCGGATGTGACCAACCTCGTATAATTTGGATTGAACTTCCTTCAGGTAGGTCGTTTAATCCTCAATTATACTTCTGTTGGTCCCATCCGAATAGATCACCTTGTAGATGTTTGAAGAATCATTATAAGGCGATCAGAACGTAATTCAGACTGATCTCAAAGTAATGAAGTTATCTTAATGAACTATTTATTCTTCGTATTATTTTCCGCTATAAATTAAGCATTTGATACAAACAATATTTGAATGCTAATACAATATGTTGTTTCAAAACTCAATTAACCAGAAAATTTACAATCGTTTTAAGGAAATTGCGGATGTAATTCCCAAATGTACCATTTGTTAATATTGGTATATCGTAGAATTTACCAAATGTATTTTATTTTTCGGATCAGCAAACATTTGATCGAATGGTGTCCGTGCTCATATCGATTTGGTAGGCCGCAGAAGTGATAGCATATCTTGTGCTATGGCCTTCAAATTGATCATTATCAACATCACCAAATTGCAGAGTCATTTTAAGCAAACGGCTGAGGTATAGCTGGGTGGTGAGGATTTTCACAAGTGAGGATGAGAAAAAAAAATAATTTCGATGTCGTAGTTGATGTATGCGGTTTATATAATGGATAATCAGGGATGCCATACACAATTCAGGTTTCTCCATATAAAAAAACAACATGTTTGTGGTTGTTGCTCTCTTGTCTCGAAATTCTGTTGATGATTTGGTTATCAGCAGTGAAGTGTCAAGCACGTCCGCTCCTCAAGCGGAAGACCCGGGTTCAACTCCCCATCGGGCCACCGTGCTGGGACTCACACGCCTAAAAAGGCCTCGTCAATACTTTCTTGCAAAAGCTTCGACCTCTGAAGGCCGACACTCGTCAGTCGGTTAATGAACAAAATATTTTTTTCCACCGATTCATTGGTAATGGTAATGTTACATATTCTAATTTTGGATGGGATTTGTACCCTTTGGACAGAACGTAGAGCAAACAGAACCATAAGTTTGAGATATATTTTTCAAAATGAGGTTTTCCAATGGACACAATTCTTCTAATTCGGTCAACAATTGGTAAGGGTCCCAATCTTCTCATATCGAGAAAAAAGTGAGTCACATTTTGAAAATACCCATCAAAAACCTTTCCATTGTACCACCGTTTCCTGCTTCAGATATCAGATTTTAAGCTGATCAATGTATGTTTCTAGTGCTATAATGATTACCTTGATGCACCGATGGGCGATTTACCTCATCCGCATCTCCTTCACAAATATCCACCCATGAGACGATAATGAATTGTATGGTTCCATCGTATTTGCAGTCAGTGATGCCATCAGAATCGCTGAAGGTTCACTCCTCAGTTTTTCTCCTGGGAAATGGTTGCCAGAAAAAATCGTTACCATAATCGTTGCACCCAAAGTAAGATTTCACCACAGTAGGTGCTTGAACGAAGCTGAAAAACTATATATTGGGATTCATAATACAGTATATTGGTAGTCAAAATTGATATCAATTTGTAGAAACCAAGTTTGGGACTGCCATAACAGAAACACCAAATATGTTACTGTATCCCCTTCAATAGTTTTCAATAATCTAGGAATGAGTGGAAATGGTGAGAATTAGGGATATATAAACGTTCGTGTCAGTTAATGTAATGCATCAGTTGCGAAACTTATGGGGTCTGGGTGTCAAGATAAAAAGGTTTTACCGTATGTGTTAGAGTAGTCAGTAAATAGATCAACTTCAGGTTATTCAAATTTTCTGGCCAGCTCTTGAAGGGCGTAGTGTTAATAATTAATTCCGAAAGTGACACATCTCGAACTTTGATCTGCTATAAAATTATCTTTAGAATTTATATATGAGGCGAACATCACTAGTTGATGAATTGAAAACAGCAATGACTATGAAACAATAGTTTTTTTTTGAAAATATTTTCTACCAGAATACTCAAGTTTCAGAATATCATTGTTTCGTTCTTCACACCCCTTTCACATCTCCAATCATTCCCTTGAGGTTTGGGTACTTCATTCCACACATCCGGTTGATGTGTGCGATGACGGTGTTGTTGTCTATATGCAACAAAATGTGACAGTTCGAGGAGTACTGTCTGAAGGTTTTGAAACATTCCAGAAGATCAATATGAGGTTTGGCCTCGCCTCCTCCTGATACCTTTGGCTTCCTCGTTGTTGCTTGTTATATTTTGGAAAATACAGGCCTTGTTTTACCTTCTGGTTGCTCAACATAGAAAGTTACTGTGCAACTCGTTGGAAATTTACTTTGTCTAATCTCCTCAATCTGCCTGCAAAAGTACTCGGTGCCTCTCAAATAACTTTTTATAGACGGCCACCCAAATTCAACCACAGGGCAAACCGAAATCAAGTGTCAAATGAAGTTATATTTCATCAATATCGAATCGTAATGGTTCCCATTTTGTGTTTTATGATCACTTCATATTGGTAGTGCTTATTGAAAAGATGTCGACTAAATAGCTACAGATACAAAAATTCTTGACCTCAAAAATGTATAACCGGGGTTTCGAAATTTTTGAAAATATATAAGGTGCAAAAGTTGAACCAAAACACAAAAAATTGCAATTCAAAAACTTTTTGTCTAGATTGGAATCGCGAATATTTTTTGTGTTCATCGGCATCTGTCAAATCCATTTCACGCTGAAAAACAATTTTCAGACACCAGATTTTCCACAGCTCCAGAGCTCCAAATGAGGCACTGTGATGAATTCATACAAATGCTTCAGATTTGAACTAAATCATTAGCTACTAGTAGACCCAAACCTGAGAAAATAGCTGAACAAAATTTGCAGTAGCTTCTGAATCCTTAAAGTCTGGTGCCAGTTCATCATTGCACAAAAATAGTAGTGCGTCAGTGTTTGAGTTGCCAAACAAACTTTAATTTTTTCTCATGCAATCCTTCAATGGTTTGTTTCTCCACTAATCTCGTAATGAATTTCCAATCGACAATTTTTTCATCGGAGTCAGTTATTCGAAGTTTGGATCCCCAACAAGTCCAAACCAATTTTAGCATGTGGCACGGATCCAAAACTATGGAAATTTCTTCTCCCGTTATGGGATGCAAAAAAGTGGTTTTCAATCGTAGCAGATCACTGAAATCTGCATCAAGTATGGTAGCTATCGTCCAATTGGCAGATCGGCCATCAAGTGTTAAGGAAGGTATATCACTGCACTTGCTGTTGAAAACTGTGGTCGTTACACTTCATGAACACTGACAATAAAAATAATTTAACTTTCATGAATGACAACTACACATAAATACCTGTTCCCGCTTATCTGAGATCCATCGAGTGTCACTCAGAAATGTATGATCTGAATGAGACAGTACTGTATATAATCCAAATTGAACTGAAAGGTTAGGGACTCATTTTTCTCTCCTTTAATTTTATCCTATGACGTGTTTTCATATATCAATTTCAGCAACTTGGTATAGAAGGATGGTAAGATAGTCACCAGAGGTCTACGTCGATTTTTGGTCATGTGACAACACTGTCCCAGATACTGAATCAAAACAAATACCGTGCTTAGACTGTGAACGTTATTTGGGACCACAAAAAACTGTAAATAATGCCGTGTAGCAGTTCTAGGTCATTGGAGTGAAGGTGGCGGTCTGCTTATCATTGTCAATAGTTTGGTGGTCGATGAAAGTTCGACACCCGACAGGAATCGTCCCCTTATGATAACATGGTTCTATCTGGACACACACCCATTTTGAGAAATCACCAGTTGAAGTTTTCCCAGCTCATATCAAATATTTGAGTTATGTTGTGGAGCTGAATGATCATTGGGATGTTACATGGAAATTCATATTTTTATGCTGTTCAAAAATCATTCAGCTGTGATATCGCTATGACCTCGATTTTATGTAATGATTTTGCAGATAGAACTTCGTTGAGAACAACAACAGCTCTCTTATGATAGAACACCAATATATACATACATGCTGAAATGAAACAAGGTGGTAAGTGATTATCTGATAATATTGTGATGAAAAAAAATACAGCTGCAATACAAAGAAGTAATAATAGGTACTTATCAATTATAATTGTAAAAGAGCTTTATAGAATTCTTGATCGATGAGGGGCATGCATGTCATCATTTTTTTGATTGCATCAATTTTTTATTTTGGGATTTCTTTTTCCTTGGAGAGCACCTTTGGAATCAAATTAGCAATTTCAGGTGGTGTTTTGAACTGTGATGAATTTTTGCGGCGACGTGTGAGGGATGGAATAGAGGCATTTATGGAAACACCAACGAAGTCTTCCTCCAGATGACTTCGTTTGAAACTAACTTCTGTCAAATCGCTATTTCTGAATTTCATGACACACACTTTTGTGAATGGTATGTTCTCATATTTCAATTGTTTTGAACACCCCTCAAAATTCTTGAAATCCTGTTCCTTCGTTTGTATGATGATGAAGGGATTTTTCTTAATCACCTGTTTGAGTTCTTTTGTGAAACTCAGGGGTGAAAAAAACTCCTTTTGTGTCATGTATCGTTCTATTTGACTGGGTATATTGTCCACTTCCTGGACGGAGCCATGTCCCGGACACAGAATGCTATATAAGAGTTACGATTTTGAGTTACACAACTATCACTCCAAGTAATCAGCTGCTCCAGATGATTATTCTCTAAAACTCTCTCAATTATTTTTCTGAATGCACTGGCAAGACCTCGAAGAGTTTCAATCCATAAAGCACAATATGCCTTCTTGGTAGTAGATAAGTGACCAGTGAGATTATACATAGTCAGCTTCGGCGAGTAAAAATGGTTACCTACAAATGATCTTGGACATTTTATAACATTTTCAAGATCGAAGCACAAAATGGGTGTACCACTTTTCTTCTCATTATCCTTTTCTCTTCTCATGGCTTCCTTCTGTGCAATATGTTTTGTCATCTCCTTCTGTTCAGCTTCATTCAGTCTATTTTTTTTTCAAGATAGTAGTTAGTGCAGTTTTCACATATGTTTTTCTTAGGCTTATGGAACCCATAATTGAAATTCGTAGAAAAAATACGTCTTTACACCGAAATTTTCACAGGATTTACTATTTCATTTTCTGCACAGTACTGAACATATAATTCATAGATTTTTGGAATTGTTAGTGTAGCTTCTAAATACTTTCTTTTGCTATTCTGTCTGCAGTAATGTGACTCTACAACATCAAATTTTCTTATGTGGTCTATTACTACTTGTTTTCTTTCATTTGATATTTTTTGTATTACGTTCTTTCCTCTCATATCTTTCTTTGGTGATTTGGGTTCCACAGAATGAACTGTGAGATATTGAGGGTTCCTAAGAAAAACTGTTTGCACACTTGAATGGTGTGTTCTTGTACTATGAAAAAATATTTGAAGGAGAATTCCCTACGAGAAGGCTGTTCCACAGTTTCACGCTCCTTGGGGAATTTTTCTGTGGTTTGTTTGAGATAAACATACTTTTCATTCTGATTCAGATTATAATAGTAATTGAATACAGAATTTCTAGCATCATCCCCAATTTTCCTGGAACATTTGAATTTACACTTACTCAAAAAGTCCTTTTTGTTCATTATTTTTTTTGCGCCTACTTTCTTGCCTCTGGAGTTGACATATTCTTTACCAGATTGATGAAGTTTTGCTCTTCTATTGATTTTCCACTCCTCTGGTCTAGATACTTTTTTCATCATCATTTTTCTTACTGTTGTTTCAACTTCTTGATCCTGTGGTTCCACTTCCATCACTGCCAGATCAACTTCCATTGCTGTTGGTTGGCCTTCCATTACTGGTTCTACTTCCAATTCTGTTGGTTCAACTTCCACTCTTGCTGGTTCAACTTCCAATACTGTTGGTTCAACTTCTAGTAATGTTGGTTCGAATCCTAGTGATTTTGGTTCAACCCTCAGTGCTGTTGTTTCAATGTCATCTTCATTTTTCGAATCTCCTTCTACAGCATCTCTTCTTTTACGTACCACTCTTCAGAACTAATCAAGCTTATAACTCATGTAGAACCCCCATGTAGTGTGCATATTCATACTGATATATTTTATTTTATATGTGCTCATTCTGTTTATCAATAGTATTTATTATTTAATAATATTCAGTATATTGCATGTAATCTCATACATAGAATCTTAGTTGTTTTTGTTTTCACCACACATTTGTACAAACTTAGGCTTGCCTCTGAAATATATTAATAAATGATATTCTCATATAGTTTCATTGATTTTATCACCTTTTCTTTGTTCCGACACACACAGCCAAGATATTCCTTTTTTTTTATTGAAATAAAACTATGATGAAAATTTTCTAATTCTGAAATAATCTTTCATTTTCAATTGAGAATGCTTCCTTTGGATTGCATTCATATTCAAAATTAAACGCCCAGGACTAGAAATCTGAAAGAATTTGAAGAAGTCTGAAACAAAAAATTTATTTTGAGTGACTGAAACGAGAAATATATTTTGATTATACAAATTATAATAGAGGTCTTCGTAAAGTGAGATGCCGTTCTGCATCATAAATATGCTTTCTTCTGGTGAGTACATGCTTTGTACTTTGAACAGGCGCGGTCAGACCAATAAGATTTTGAGGTGACAAGTTGGACGGAACACACCAACAACCAAAAATGTCGTTAAAATTCAATTCTGAGTTTTGACAAAAAAATCCTAATCTCTGACCTCTTTCTCGCCCCCACATACCAATTTTGAATCGACTACCCATAATTGCAAAACTCGTTCGACATCTTGAAGTTGAGAAATGTCTTGAAATTCACAATCTCGGACCCCTAAAACCCCCATCTATCAATTTTCAATCGGAACAAAATCACATCCATCTTGGAGCCACCATCTTGATCTCACTAATTTTGATTAATTATTCATATTCTCCTGCTCCGTAAACTCCAACAAACCAAATTTCAATAGAGTCGGACAATAATCCAAATCACGTTCATTTTGTTTTTTTCTGTAGGTAACAAAAATTTCATATTGCATTTTCCCCGGAATTACCTAGGTATGCGAACATCTGCAATTTCAATAAGATGTTGGTCAAATTTCACTCCACAAGATCTGTACCGCGAACAAGCAGACAGGAAACCGAGCCAATAAAAACCTAGTAAAATCATGATCTCTGGCACAAAAGGCGCCTGTATACAAAATTTAAATGGAATTAGGCCATGAATCACATAGCTCATCCACCATCTTCAATTTAAAAAAATGCCTGATATTCGAATTCAAAATAACATTTTTTTGTAGAATCGGAATATATTACAATACTCATCATCTACCGCATGAATGTTGATGAAAATCTTTCCCATCACCAAACTCGACCTCTGTTTTATTCTATTGTAAATGTTAATACATTGTCACTCGAATGATATGTACCCCTGCCAAATTAAAAGATGATTGAATAAGTGGCCTAATCGGAACATCCGTATGCAAATTATAGCCGTATTCGGGTTCGTAATACTCATCTAGGACGGTTTAAAATAATCACCCACCCAATTATTGTAAATATATTCGAGACAAACCCTTCACGCCTCAACAGTCCAACCTTTGTTCCAACTATTTCGAACCGTTCCTGGACAGTTTTTGTTGTGAACCCGAATACGGCTTATATCTCGACTTAAATTCAGCTCAACATGATATTATCATCGTTCTGTACATCTACTGAATCTACTGTGTCAGCGCTTTATTCAATTGAAGTTTTGCCACAGCAAACCTAAAAATTGTTAGAAATGCTGTGGTTTTGCATTCCTTCCGATGAAGGCGCCACATTACGGGATATTTTTCTGAGTTTCTAGTATAAAATTATAGATGGCTCTAGCAACATCCATCCAATGCTTTTACCATTGCGTTTGACCGACTATACATCCTTAGACAATGATATCGATTAGGTGTGTCCCAATCAATTTGATGAGTTCTGCTTGTTGTTGGCACTGCAACTTGATAGTTTCGTAAGACGGTAGGAGTCCAATCCTTTGAACGGCTTCATCCAATCGCTTAAACATTGGTTTGGTCACTGTTGGCAGGTGGAGGTGTTCACAAGGTTCAAGAGTTGGATTTCACAGAGGTTCTCTTTCTGGAATTCTTGAAGTGTTGATGATTTGCAGATGAACCGTTGTAGCATGATTTCCGTGCGGCGATCGCTCATGAATGTATAATGAAAATCGTTTTTTGCCAAAAATTTGTTTTGAGGAATTATTGTCTTGAACTGACTCCGCACCATAATAGGTACAGAAAATGAGTGAAAATATTCAAAATCAGTTGGGTACGTTATTGGAATATGAAGAATACAGGTGATTTTATTTTCAGATGAATAGCAATCAACTTCTATGAGCCTTCCATACATCAGTGTATTTTCAAGATCAATTTCGATGGAAAAAAGCAACCCTCGGCATAGGGTAGATTTTAAAATAGAGGGTATGTAGATCAATTCAAATTTTCATGCAAATCAGTGCTGTATGAGATAAATACACGGAAAAATGGTCATAGTCTGAACTAATTGTGCTGATTGGCTTGCAGTTCTTGAATAACTTTTTCATAGCGTTCCCCGTCCGTTGAAACAAAGTTATTGATTTGAATATCGATCCTAATCCATTGAAAAAACCTCTTTCAACTCTTTGGGGATGTGGTAATATCTCAACCTTTTCCTCCGTATATGATAATATTTTTATGTAGTTTAATGTGTCGTTGGAGTCAAGGGCGCCGTTTCTTAAGGGCAAGGGGGGCGTGCGCCCCTGGCTGGATTTTAGATTTTTCATTCCATACGCCGCATAAGACACGATATCGACTTGATTTTGCATTGTTTTAAACCACTTCCTAGAGTACTTATTAATTTCAAAAAAATTTGCCCCTCTAACATTTTTTGTAACGGCGCCAAAAGTTGGAGTAGTCTTTCTCTTTGTTATTGAATATTTCAAATTGATATAGTTAATATGTTTCATAACCATTAGATTTAGGATTATTGTTATTGTAAATGTAGGATTCCATTCGATTATATTTCGTTTTGTTTACTCTTCACTTGGCATACTGTCCTGATCGGACATTATCTTTCCACTTTCAACTTGGCGCCACCTGCGTCCATATTCACGAAACAACTTCATCGAATTAATATTTCATGGGAATCTATACTTTGAACTGTGATAGTTTTTTCCTCTGCCCGGTAGAGGTCGCGAGCATTTGGTTCCGAAAATAATTTGAATCTTTGAACGAATACGCAAAAACTTTCCGTTAGAAAAAATACCTAAAGAAAACGCAGTAGGTAGCTTGAATTCGATGAGAAAAGCATTCTTTTTCGACTGATTTTGTGCCAGACACTATTCCAGAGCCTGAAGGGTCTTAATGAAATCAAATTAAATTTATTGTAGATTTTGCCGCCTGGTCTAGGTAAGGAAAAGTCTTATACATTCATTCTACTTTGTAATTTCATTGAATCGTAAAGTTGATTTACATATCATATCATTTTTAGAACGTGAAAACACGAACAAATTCATAAAAATTTGAGCCGAAGGCGAATGAATTGTTTGTGGAATCTGATCCTGGCTGTTTTGGTGGTAGAACCTTTTATCTATCCCTGTTTAAATATGCATTTCATTCATTTCTATGATGATTGGTTTGAGGTTATGAAAGAAAATCAGTGAATGGAATGTTTCCTCAACTTTTGCGTTTCCTAATTTTAATGGGGTCAAACCTGTATTATTACTTGAATCCCGAATCGTTATTTTCCGTTGAAGTCCAAAGATTCCCGAAAATCTGAAACAATAGATAGGTCAAGTTCATTTCTCGAAAGTGAAGTTTGCTTCAAAGGTCGTTTCAGGTTTTTCATGTGTGATTTATCCTGAGTGTCAGTTGATACAGTCTTGTTATCTTTATTAATAGTTTTCAACATTGTAGATTTATAGAAGTATTTTCGCGAGTATATTTTTCAACGAATACCTTTTGTTTCGATTTGAATATCTTCGGATCATCGCGTTTCTCATTAATTTTCTCGATAATTTATTGTTTCTTTTGCATTAGGTCGGATTTGATTTTATCATAAAGAATTCTTGATTTTTTACGATGATCGGTGATATAGTCATTGATTAGGATTTTATCGATTTTGATATTGGAAGAATCATTATGCCGTGATGGGGAAAGAATTGCTGAATATTATTGACTATTTCTGTTCCGAAAGGTGTGCTCAGTAGGTAGGCCTGGGTATATTTGGAAAAGCTATCTACAATGGTTGTGAATTTGGTATTTTCGATAGTGAAGTATCGACGTCGATAATTTCAAATGGTTTGGTTGCGGTGGGAGTTACATTCATTTTTATACTAACAGGGTTTCTCTCATATTTACTCTGTTTCGCAATAATTGATATACCTTTGGATTGTATTCTTCATGAACGGCCAATAATATTTTTTTTATACTTGATAGGGTTTCATCGATTCCGCGATGATTCGATCCACCCTCAGGATACTTTCTGATTGTTTCCACGTCTTTATCGGTTAAATCGATAATTTTTTTACTGATTTTTTTTAATTTGATCCATGGCCTTACGAAAATTCCTTGCACTGCTGCCAAAAATACTTCATATATACCGGGATTCTCGAAATATAGATGGTATTGAATATCTGGAGATACAAAGTCCGTTATAGAGTCCACCACATCTTGTTCGAAATTATTTTGGGACCATTGAACGGTTATTCTTTTCTCTTTCTCAAAAAAAATTGACAGTTTTGGTTTTGCTGGGGAATGCAGTACTGAACTGATGATAATTTGGTTTTCCACCAAATTCACTGCATAATCCACGATTGGGATGTTGAGGGCCAGTTGCACCGCTTTTCTTAAGTTGTGCTTTATCTAAGCCAGGCTTTGTTGCTATGTATTTGCCAATCACCTTCCTTGTTCCTTAACGATTGAGTCAAGCTCAGTTGAATCTCTGCTGAGTTGAAGCGGTGCAACTGGTCCTAACAGTGAGATTTTGCTCGGCATTTGAGTGGGCGGTGACATCTTCGTCAATTTCGTCCCCAGCTATCGGTTCATCCCTGTGGATTCCACTGATACCTGGGCCGATTTGAACGTGCATTGAAATATTATCAATATCGCGATTTTGTGGTAGGTTTTAAGTGAACTCTCTGATAATGTGGCCAATATCAATATCATTGTTATCGGTAATCAGTTTATCAGACATTTCAATCAATAATCGTTCTATTTCGTCAGGGTTGTTATTGTTTTCTTTTGTGTACTTTTCTACGCGAGAAAGAGCGTCCGCACTGGTGTTGAGTTTGCCCTATTTATATATGATCGTGTAATCATATTCATTTATTTTGATACGCCAGCGTAGTAATTTTGAATTTGGATCCTTGAGGAAGAACAACCACTCAAGGGGTTTGTGATCGGTCACGTTGAACCTTCTGCCGAATAAATAGAGCCTGAAATATCTGGAGGCCCATACGATCGCCAAAAGCTCTTTTTCTATGACAGAATGCTCCTGTTCGTTCAGCGTTCGAGACGCATGAGCTATTGGAAGGTCATTTCCGATAGGACCTTGGGACAGCAGCAATAATTCTTCAACAATATAAATTATGTATCAACAAGGGTATGTAATGGTAACCATCGCTGAATAAATAGCAATAAAATTCTATTAAGTATCTATTTGGTCAAATGAACCAACTACGATGGTTCCTGTCAATTTGATGATGTGCCATTTTGCTATTTTTGCCGTTTTATCTAAAACAAAATCAATAAAAATTTTTGGTGTTGAGTGAAAGTTACAAAAGGTACGAATTCGTGCCTACTCACAAAAATACCAATCAAGTCTCTAGGTCCCAAAAAAATATCTGATAGAAATAGCTGCAAGAAAAACCCACAGTAGGGGAGATGGGGGCACATTCGGCCACTTAATAGTAATTTCAACTTGATATGTTCTCAATGATACTTTTTGGTTGAATTAATTTTTCAAGTTATAGTCCAACCAATAACCTGAATCGTAGACTATTCACATTTGGAATAATTATCATTGTAGTTGATGGAATAATTATTGAATATCATCTTGAAAATTGCTGAATGTGCCCCAGTGCTGGGCTATATAATAATGGGCTGTTAAATATCGTTGCAACAAACAAGAAGTTGACGGTCACCTAAAAAATTACAAATCCATGTAAATTATACAAATTCACTTTAATTTGATGAGAAATACTCCAAACCGATTTGATTGTAGCTACTTCAAATACATATTGAATCAAAATAGTAAAAATATGTATCATACGGGGGTAATTCAAAATTTTCCAAAAGATAAAAAAAATTCGAATAGCGGGCCATGACTTCGTATCTGAACATAACTTTTCAATTCTAAGCAACTTTTCTCCTCAACATATTTCTATATTTTCTGAAATAAGGGTACTTTACTCTTGAACGAAATTTATATTTTTTGGGCCTATCCTGTATGGTGATTGTCATAAAGCCATTTCAGGTACACTTGGTATAGTTTTGGAACATGCACCAACTTTTGTCAAGAATAAAATTTTCTGAGAAATCGATAATAAAAAAGATTCCCATTTGTTGCAGACTTAGTGGACCACACTGTATAAAAGAAACTGACGAAATTCCATCGTTTTGCTTCATTAAGTCAACGAGGCTTTCTACAAAACTCCATTAGTATATTTTCTGATTGAAACTTTAATGACTCGGAATATTGGTTAATTTGGTAGGAAGATAGCTTGAAAGGAGGTTTACCACACAACATCCACAATGATACAATCAGTTTCTTTGTAACTCCTAAACATAGAAAATGCATGTTATCGAGAGGAAATGAGGAAACCAGGCCCAAATTTGAAATTTCTCGAAGAATACTCATGCCAGTATGGTGGTCCTCCTGTACTTGTGACAAAAAATCAAAAACAGTTCTTTGCTTAGAGTGTATTTCAGGCAAACACATCTTATTATTCATAAAGTTGTAACCAAACGAACCCCCGCCTTATCTGTACGGTTAAAATACGGTCACGTTGATCATTACGGCTTTCCCACGTTGTGTTTATTTTGGTTTTGGTAAAGTTCGTTTGGGATACAAAGTTCTGCCAGTTGTAGGGAAATGAAATACAAAAAAAAAGAAACCACATTATCTATTGACCGTTCGAAATACATAACCAATCCATGATGAGTTTCAAATTTCTGATATCACATTAAGAGTGATCTCTCCTTCGGAGAAGAAGAAGTTCATCTGATTTGGAAAAGTAAATACCTAACTTAGGAAAATATCCTGTATAGTCAAAATTGAATATGAACAATCTCCAGAATGTGGAAGGCTGAATAATTATCAAAGTTCGGTGAGAGATGTTTTGTCACCAATTGTGTTAATGGGCATCAGGTACACCTATACCCCCACAACCATGGAGTTGGCCAGGTTTTCTCTACGTGAGATTCATCTTTTTGGGTGCACGCCATCTGGAAACCAACTCCATACCATCCTCCCCTTCTTTTTGACTCAAAATCTGTGCACAGCAAAATATTGCTAGTTTTATCTCATACTCTTTTGATTTCCTATAGTGAGGGAGGATCCATATCTAGTGTATGAGTAACATTGCAGTGATATAAACGTACTCAGTTCAACCATTTCACAATTGAGCGGCAGGTCAGTGAAACAACCCGGATGTAATTTCAACCCTTACAATTTGGAGACGTTACCATAACGCCGTTCTCCATACTCAGTGATTGGATATTTTCCCATTCACGAGCTCTTACTTAGAATGACTAGGTTTGAAATTCTGGAAGAAGTTAATATGAGACTTTAGGATACTCAGTTCCAAAATCTTACGGACCTGTGCTTCCTTGTTCTTGTTCCAGATCTAATGGTGTCGCGACCGATCTTGTCGGGTACTCCATTTTCTTATTATAGAGCTTGGTACCTATAGAAAAGAACCATATGAATATATATGTGTAATCACTAATTTCAGTGACCATGCACAGAAATGACACTACACAACGAACAAGTAATCATCTATTTTTGAAGCAATACAAATTCATACCAACAGTGTGTAAGTGTATTCCACTGATACTGTCTCAACGGCGTGGTTCCGGAGATCATATTAGCATAGTGTGTGTGTGAGTGAGTGAGTTCCACTAATACGGTCTCAACGGCGTAGTTCTGGAGATCATACTAGCATAGTGTGTGTGAGTGAGTTCCACTAATACTGTTTCAACGGCGTAGTTCCGGAGATCATATTAGCATAGTGTGTGTGTGTGTGTGTGAGTGAGTGAGTTCCACTAATACTGTCTCAACGGCGTAGTTCTGGAGATCATATTAGCATAGTGTGTGTGTGAGTGAGTGAGTTCCACTAATATTGTCTCAACGGCGTAGTTCCGGAGATCATATTAGCGTAGTGTGTGTGTGAGTGAGTGAGTTCCACTAATACTGTCTCAACGGCGTAGTTCCGGAGATCATATTGGCATAGTGTGTAAGCTGGAAAGAATCATTAATTAGTTGATGAAATTTAAACTCATATACCAAATCAATCTGAAAGAAAACATGTTAACATTAGATACATATATATAAATCAGAAGAATCATGTACCACCGAGGTTGTCGTCATAAACGAAACGCATCGTGAAAAACCACCTATCGAAAACTTTACTATTCCATGGGAGTTATGTTTCGTTCATGTAATTACGTCAGATGTCAAATTGCAAATTCCATTAGAATTTGCAATGATTTCTTATTCACAATAAAATCATATTTACCGAGGAAGAATACAGGTCCAAAGTGATTGTTGTTACCTGATAGAAGGTCCAAGACGAACTGACTTTACCTGAAAATCGGTCTGGTATTTATAGTGGTATTTATAGGAGAAATGGTGTTTCCATAGCTACCGTGCTTCTCTATAGAATTCGATGTCCTTTGCCGAAAATTCCAATCTTGCTTTCAATTCACGCAACCCAAGGATTTGAAACTCATGTAAGATGTGCTAGGAATCCCTGTCTATCACTATGGAGAGTACGGACACCCGAGTGATACTCCCTTTTCTCACAAATCATCCCGAAAGTCGGCAAAGTTTGGGTTGTTGACAGCTGACGCTACAGGAGACTCATTCGGAAAAAGCCTCTGGGTGCCCCCTTCGGCACAGGAGAGTGACAATTTTTAGTGCCAGTCTTGTGAAAAAAAGATGTACTCTAACTTCCATAGAAAAATTTGTGTGTTCAGCTGCTCACAAGTACCCCACGTCCCGGTGAAGTTGAGCTGCGGTACCAACAACACTCAGAACAGCCAAATCCTGTCCACTGTCTGGAAACTTTACCGTTTTCTGTCCTCTTGAGGGTGATGTTGACCCAAGGGATGTACATCCCGTCCTCTGTTCAGTTCAACCATTTCACAATTTAGCGGCAGGTCAGTAAAACAAACCGGATGTTATTTCAACCTTTACAATTTGGAGACGTTACCATAACGCCGTTCTCCATACTCAGTGATTGGATATTTTCCCATTTACAATCTCTAACTTAGAATGACTAGGTTTGAAATTCTGGAAGAAGTTAATGTGAGACTTCAGGATACTCAGTTCCAAAATCTAACGGACCTGTGCTTCCTTGTTCTTGTTCCAGATCTAATGGTGTCGCGACCGATCTTGTCGGGTACTCCATTTTCTTATTATAGAGCTTGGTACCTATAGCAAAGAACCATATGTGTAATCACTAATTTCAGTGACCGTTCATGCACAGAAATGACACTACACAACGAACAAGTAATCATCTATTTTTGAAGCAATACAAATTCATACCAACAATGTGTAAGTGTATTCCACTAATACTGTCTCAACGGCGTAGTTCCGGAGATCATATCAACAGAGTTTGTGTTTTTTCACTAATACTGTCCCAACGGCGTGGTTCCGGAGATCATATTAGCATAGTGTGTGTGTGAGTGAGTGAGTTCCACTAATACTGTCTCAACGGCGTAGTTCTGGAGATCATATTAGCATAGTGTGTGTGAGTGAGTTCCACTAATACTGTCTCAACGGCGTAGTTCAGGAGATCATATTAATAATAATAAACAAGTATATTTCCAGTTATAGCTTGCAATGGTCTTACTTACATTTCAATCATGAAAACCAAAGAAGGTGACAAATAGAAATAATCATCTGGTATCACTAAAAATATTTGAGCGCACAATGGCAGATTAGAATATGCCGTGTGTGCGCTCATTAACATTATTGCTCATAAATGAGGTTTTGATAGAACATACTATACACAAAAAATTAAAAGAGGTACATAATAGTCACAACAAGTGAGCATGTTATCACTTAATGAATGTAAGCCTGAGACCCTATTATATATATATATATATATATATATAATTTTCTTTTTCATAAATAATAAATGGCAAGTAATCACATAATATAACACTATCTGAGGTAAGCAACAGTAAAATTTGTCTCAACAATCCATTTATTTATCTTATTTTCGAAAACTTTATAAGGTTTGGTACAAAAATCGTGAGGTGGGCAGTTTAAAAACCTTTCTTCCAACACAATATATGTGGTTTTGATAGGCAGTATGTCTGGGATTCTCCAGGAAGACATCGTTTCGAGCTGCAAGCCTGGTGTTTATGTTGTGAGATAATTCTCTCTTATAATAAGTTGTTTTCAACATAAATCTGATGACAGATTTCAGGTAAAGTTAATACGAAGTAAGCAAATTACTTTCTTTATATACTTATTTCTTATTCTTGGATAGCATTATTTTTATGATATATTTCTGGGCAATTTGTAGTTTTGAATCAATTGTCCTACCAGCGTTCCCCCAAACTACTAAACCATAGTTCAAGATTGATTTTACAAGGGAGAGATAGACCACTCTCAAAATTTTTAATGGTAGTATGTTTCGTAATTCATAAAACTTGTAGATTAATTTTCCGATCTTGCCTGTTACATACTTTATATGCTCTTTCCATGTGAAATTTTCATCAAGAATCACCCCTAAATATTTGATACTGCTCTTTCTTTCAATTATACTTTTACATTTACAATTATTTTGTAGTCTACACTGTTTTTCATGCAGTGTTATGTTTTGAAAGTTAGGTGTTGACCTTCCTGACAACGAGAAAGTCATGTTTTATCAACATTAAGAGAGAGTAAACTACTGTCTAACCATTTTTTTAACCTGAACATGGCCATCTCTGCCCTTTTTTTGTAGTTTCCCAATCTTGACCACTTATTATGACAGCCGTGTCATCAGCAAAGCAATGAACTTCACCAATATTCACGGCAGACAGGATTCCATTCACATATAAATTCACACATAAATAACAGTGGCGCCAGCACCGTACCCTGCGGTACACCAGACTCCACCAGCAGACCATCACTAAGTACATCTTGGATTTTAACACGCTGTTTTCTACCACTCAATAGTCATTTAACTGATTTGTAATGTTAACAAATAGGATCGAGTAACGAGATGTTTTTCATTTCGTTACAATTTAGATTTTGTGCACTGCATGATAATAGTTTTAAGATCTTTCATAAATATATTTGTAATCACATTAACATCCCCCTGCTCAAGAACACTATCCCATCCTGCTTCCAAAAGAAGTCTCTGTAGCTTAGCATTATCTATTATTTCATATGTGATTTGTTTATGAACTTTAGCATCATTAGCTTCAAGATTTATATTGAGCAAGATGGGATTATGATCACTGAGATCACTAGCCAATATCACAGGATTCAATTTACTAAATAACTCACTGTTGCACTTAACAAAAAAATTATCAATACATGATTCGGTATTCTCAGTCTTTCTTGTTGCTTTATTTATCACACTCACGAAGCCATAACAATGAAGCATAGTAAGATAATCATTTGTTCCATTTGAGTTTGTATCCAGCAGATTAATATTTATGTCTCCGACCAATATATGCATTCGGCTTTGATCCTTTATTGATTCTCGCATGATCAGGTTCAGGTTTTCTATAAATTCATCTTTATCTATAGCATGCGACCTGTAGGTTGCATATATATCCAATAATTGGTTGCACCTCCCTAATGTAACCTCAATCATTTTGACTTCAATTTTAACAATCACCTGATGCTCCTGGTAGATTTGATCCTTAACATAGACTATGCATCCATCAAATTTATTCAATGTACTCGTATTCCAAAAAACACAGTATCCAGGTATATTAAAGTCATTCATATTATATATAATATGTGTCTCGGACATCACAATTACATCAAAACATTTTTCTGTTGCTTCAAGGAAAACCAGAAATTGGTCAAAGTTCTCGTAGATGCTCCTTATATTAACATGCATTATATTGATATCACTAGAGTTATTGAAATAGGCAACCTGGCTCAGATTATCACATACATTTGTTTCACATACCTTAAAATCATCTAAAATGTTGTTTACATCAGCGAATGTTACTGATTATTCCTTAACGATAAACCATGATATAAACCAGCGATAACAACGGCCTTTATAGGCCCCTTTCCGACCTCATTTTGATAGGAAGGTCTTGATCATTTTTCTTCAGATATATTGTACCAATAATGCAGAAGGCTGCTGTAAAACCTTTTTCCCTTTTTAGCTCTCTGACTTTCTTAAACAGTTTACGCTTATTCAATGGTAAATCTTCGTTTAAGTAAATTTTTTGACTGTTACCTTGTAAATTACATTTCTCAGTAGTGATTCCCTTCAATTGCTTAATTTTTCTCAGTACCTCTCTTTTCATACTGAGATTTTTAAACTAAGATTGGACCATCTTCTTTTTTATTTAATCTGAAACTATTCACTATATCGTTTTTATTTATATGAATTTGCATTGCTGTAACAATTTGGCTAACAATGTTGCCTGTATCAGGATTATCCTGTTTTGGTACGCTGACAACCACAATATTAGTTTCTTTTTTCTTTACCTCTCGTTCATCAAGCCTGGTCTCAAGAAGTTGAAGTCTGTATTTTAGTGTCTCATTCTCACTCCTTGACATTTTTACTTCTTTCATAATACTTTCAAACTTCTTGGATTGTTCGTCAAAGGAGTCAGACATAAATTGAACTGACTTTTCAAGATCCTCAAATTTTTTGTCCATTTTTTGTTCAAAAGGACCCAAAATTTGTTGTATCGAATCCTGTATAAGGCTTTTAAGTTTTTTTTCATCCATAATGTCCCGCAAGTCTTCCGATTCGCTTGGTTTTCTTGGTTCAACCTCACATGTACGTGAACTTCTTCATACATTTTTGTGAGCGTTGAATGAAGGAATACATTCAAAATTCGCCAAGAAAAATTCAACGGAAGTGGTTGTAATTGTGTGAATACGCGTATTTTTTGTCGTTGTTTTAGATACAGATAAGCCACTCCTAGAATATTCCCTATGTATAATATATTGGAAATCATCATCTTATTGTGTTTTTATATACGGCTAGTCGGTACAGTCAAATAATTATATAACAGTGAAAACAAGCAAATCAAATAGGTACAATATCGCTTTACTTTTTCTCCAGCAGTAATTTACTGTTAGAGATTACTCAGCGGTAACGCAGAACTCATTTGGAGTTTTCTCGCAGTATTGAATAAATTTATTCATACCTGGCAACGTCGCACTCGTGTCACTCGCGCGAGAATTTTGGGGCGTCGCGACGCCTAGCAGTCGAATCGGGCCGGGCGTCCGGACCTGTTGGTCGTCTGAACGGTTGTTCAGCTACAAAAAATGGTGTAAATACAGAGAAAAATAATACAAACGGGATACATATCGGGAAGTTTCATATCAAAAAACATATCTTTGTTCGACATATCCGCTGGAGATATGTTTTCACAACAATAGACTTTGCCAGCGTTATTAACTACTTTTGCTTGGTACCCACAACTAGGATGAAAACTGGAACTACACTTTCCACAATTCAATGAATCAACTACTTTTTTTGACAGTGTTTGCACTTTTTTACGATTTTTCAACATGCTCTTGTGTCGACATAATCTCAACCTCAACCCATAGTGTGTGTGTGTGCGTGCGTGCGCGCATGCGTGTGTGCGTGCGTGCGTGTGCGTGCGTGTGTGTGTGCGTGTGTGAGTGTGGGTGGGTGTGTGAGATTGTTGAGGCATTGAGGGCGTTTTTCAATTTCATCCAGCCCAGGTGACCCACAACAGACCCAACGGACTGAAAAAGCTCACATCCGCCCTTCTTCGAAACGATTATTCCTACACAACGGATCCATCCCGGAAGACCCGACTGAACACCCGGAAGCTTTCCTTCCTCTCATATTCGGGGAGTCACTGATAAAGTGTGCTGAATTCTGACAAAACAAGACATCAAGACAGTTTCCACAGGGAGCAATCAACTATCCTCTTTCCTGAGCTCCCCCAAGGATATAATAATCAAAGAATCACAAGGAATATATGAAATTATCGAACAGGTTGTAACGCTCTCTATGCGTTACGTGTAACTTTGACGCCGAGTCCAGGTCACGGGTTGCCTCGGGCGCCACCTCGGTTTACCGTGTGAAGCTTCACTTGCTCCGGGCAGCTTCAGTGAAGGAAGAAATACTCCAGGGGTCACTATGGTATCGACTTAATTAACAGTGGCCAGTATAACAGGCTTTAATTGCCGTTTCTGGGTTCAAACCCTGGGTACCTGCTGCTCGTAGTTAAAAGTAAAACAATCGTATCGAATATTAAATTATATTATCTACTTCTATTCTATCAATTTCACAGAAATATCATCAATAATCGGAGAAAAACAGAACAATCTATTAGTACTTTTATAGGCGGAAGCAACAGCGGAAAAAGGTTACGCATTCACCATTCCGAACTCAACGGTTCTTGAGGGATCTACTACGGGGCAGGCGGCAAACGGTACGCAAGCACAGGCATTCGATCAAAGATCTAAATATGTGGTTCTCAGTTCGAACGATTACGGTAATATCAATATGAGGGGGTGTTTGACACACGGCCCCTGACGCGTGCTAGCAGCGGTACAACCGGTATAATGAATTACAAACGTGGGGTGTTTATCACACGGCCCACTTCAAATAATCATATGGAAACTTCGGTATATGCCATCGAGGGTGTTTAGCACACGGCTCATATATGTAAACAGTCACAGTCACTCAAATTCTGGAAAACAATATAAACTGAGGACCACTACCTCTTACCAATATCCACTTTCTCAAAATCGGTTATTCCAATTCAAGGAGCGGTCGGCTGATGAGTCACTATTTTTCTCGTTTCCGAGAGTTCTAGCGAGCATACAACGAGACGCATAAGCTGGAACTGCCTTGATGGATGCTCCTTAGACTATTTGAGACTATCTGTCGGCGATACGGTGTATACAGTGCACATCGGCGGCCTGACACAATGCAATTTCCTATCGCGACAGAGCCACACTCAGACCCAGTTTGGGAGCGGTGACAATAGAGGGCGTAATCGAACGCATCAATAACACATAATGATACACGTTGCTTCTATCTGAAGTACCACCGAGAAAGTTAGTAACTCTGTTACACACCCTTCCCACTTCGGGAAAAGGAAAGTGTGAAACAATTTTTTTTTCTATACTTGCGTGGCCTTAACGGCAAAACAAAATATCTTCAGAAAAACTTATTCTATTTTTGACTAAACAAAAAGAAAACCGTTCAGGTGTCTGCCCTTTTTATGGTCGAACCCTTTATTGAGGGGTAAGTAAGCCTGTTACACTAGTAACGGAATACAAAAAAAAGATGAAAAAAAAATTATTTCTCTCCTGCTGTTCATAACGGGGGAGGCCTACCTATCGTCGGTGTGGATTATGGTGGAATGGACGTTGACATCCGCAATCGGAGCATGCCACGTGTCGCCTCGGGTACGGACACTGACATCGCGCGCAAGGGGCGCGATTCCTGGTTGTTCCGATACGTGAACGTTTGGTGGGATGTAGTGGGTCATCGCACGAACAGTCCCGGGACAGGAAATCCCTCAGTCCACAGCGGGAACAGAAGAGCACGGGAACGTTCCGTGTACAGGTACTCCGGTTGTGCCCTGGTCGGCCACACCGCCAACATAATACCTGGTCTGCCGGTAAGTAGACTGGTTGGTCTTAGTTCATTCGTCCTTACATCTTGTTGTTCGGCCGTCCAGAATCTATCGTCAAACGGATTTTCCTTCGGATGTTCTATGAAATAGGGGTGGAGTGGGCTGCTTGTCCCAGGGTCAGAACGCATGGAACATGCGGTTACGACGCGATCTTCGGACTGTTCCACCGCGAGCTGCGGAGTTTCCGGGGGCGAAATTGCTATAGCGGCTGGTTCTGGCTGGTTATCAGTTCCTTGCATCGCGTTCAAGAGGGCAGCGGCGAGTGCATCGGTGGTTACCTCGAGGGGATCAATGGATAAGTCCAGAGTGTCCATGGTAGCTGGAATAGAATTATGTATACAAGATCACTATTTATCTATCAATGGGATCTGTTAAACAAACTAATCAATCAGGAAAACGAAAACATTTATCATCACTTATATACTATATGATAATCAAAAAGTAAATAAATAAATAACTTCTTCAAAACCAAAAATAAAAATGAAGGCGAATTTCATGGCAGTCTCTGCTTTAGTCGGATTCAGGCTGGAGTGGGGCATGTCAACTTCGGGGTGGAAGCCACACTCGTCGGGAGGATCCATCCGAGCCTATTATCCGCTTGTGGTATCGGCTTGTTGGACGGTCGGGTGGTCGGAGAGCACTTAGAGCCTCTCGTATTTCCGAGCTCAAAGGTTGATTCGGAGGCGTCTTTCTAATTGCTTTCAGCAAGTCGTCGCTGGTGATAACCATGGACCATTTTGGCTCACCGCTCGTTGTCCCGGAGATGGGCCCGGTTTGGGGTCTCGAAACCGTTCGCACGGTTTCAGGGTTGACGGGGAAAGGGGAACATCCCTCATAACTGGGGATGAGCGAGTCTCCGGCGGGGTATCAGGAGGGGGAGGCGGTATCCGGTTAACCAGAAGGTTAGGGAAAGTCCTTATGGCAGAAACAAATCTTGTGGGTCTGGGGAAAGATGAAGGGAGGGGTATCTCACTGACGGGTATAGACGGGGCCAAGCTGATATTGGAAACAGGATGGTTGGCTGGTGGGTATGCGACCAGGAGGTCCTATCCGTCGTTTCCATACGGGCTGATGCAGATCCCTGGCAAGGATCTGGCAGACTCGTTTTTTTGTTGCCAGTTGTTTGGCTCGGTGGGTCGCATCCTGAATCGGAACTTCAATGTCCGGTGGAAGTGGTGCGCCTCTGGGCGGTTCTCCAGGATATCGTTTCGGCATTTTTCTGTCTTCCTGCTACAAAGAATGGAATGTCAGCGGTGTGTGAGGTTTCCATCGGATGGATTAGCTGGGCGTAGGTCTTTGATATGCACTCGCGAGAACCGTTTGCCGGTTGGGCTTTTGAGGTTATACACTACCGGTGAAAGAACATGTGTTACGGTATACGGACCGGAATATTTCGGGGCAAGTTTCGCGAGTTAAGAATCCCACCGGCGACGACCCTGTATAACTCCGAATGACCACAAGATGAAGAAGATCATATTACATTCTTATCTATTGCATTCATTTCGAGCATAAGATCTTTTAGTATCATATTACATCTTTATCTATTCTGTTTGAAATAGGTGTTTTAGGTAGGATTCTCATTACATTGTTATCTAGCGCATTCATTTTGATACCTTGTTGTACATTATAAATTGAGATCTTTCTCACAAATGAGTAATATAGTTTTGGCATCGTTCACGATACTTACATGTAAAATTGAATTTTCAATAAAGTGTTTGAGTTCCATAACCTCGTTTTTGGCACGATATAACTGGCGCAGTCGGTAGGATTGGTGAAATTGTGACTTCAACTTCAAGGAGTGCAGCCCTTTTCCACTCTTGGAGACAGCTGCTACGAGGATCATCCAAGCGAATATTGGCCCTGAACCCAGGCAGTGAAGAAGCAGTTTGGATTTCTATCCTTCATCACCAAGTTACAAGAATTCAACCCACTGAAGTAGAGAACTGGACCACTTCCACCGAGGATGAGCTGGCTAGTCTTAATTCTACTGGGCATGTAAGAAATTTGAAACGATTCCTTCCTATATCTCACCCTTGTCCTGCTAAGTGTATATTAGCACCATTTTACTTATTGAGACCTTCAGTCAATCAATATTTATTGCAATTTATTCTCTGAGTGAATATCAGTTTGGATATTTGCAACTTTTGCTATTAAATTTTCATAAGTGATTAAATAAGGATTAGTTGACAACAAAATACAATTGTAGAACTTACCACAAATAACGCTTATCGATTTTGATTCAATTTCAAGTGGATATTTTTTCAACAAGTGTGTGAACATTTTTTTTGCAAAACAAAAATGGCTGAGGCTGTTCCTGCTAATGATTGGAGACTAAAATTAGCAATTGATACTATTGCACCTTTCACTGGTAATCCAAATCAGATTAATTCATTTTTAAGTCAATGTGATTCTTTTATTGAAACATTTCAAAAACCGAATGAACCTCTTTTCAATGCTTTTCTATTTGTGTTGATCAAAGGAAAAATTCAAGGTAGAGCACAAGAACTTATAGATTGTAGAAATGAACTGAATACTTGGGCGCTATTGAGACAGTCCCTATATCAAAGTTTTGCTGATTTGCGTACAGTCCCAGTGCTTGCTGCTGAGCTACACAATATGAAAATTAAAGGTAGAGATCATTTAGATTTAGCAGAAAGAATAAAAACTATTAGAAGTAAAATCGCTAATGCCATTAATTTGACTAATTTGACACCACAAGAAAAATTATTCAAGATCAATATTTATGACGAAATTTCATTGAATGTTTACACCCAAAACTTGCCTGCAGAATATGAACAGATAGTTAGGTATAAAACCCCTGCCACTTTAGAACAAGCTATTAACATGGTCATTGAGGAAGAAAATTATCTAAGCCATAAGGCCAGAAACAAAGTATTCATGACTCCCAGAGAGCAGAATCATCCCAAGATTCCGCAATACCAGAGGTACCCAAATTCTTTCAATACACCAAAACCTGCATTCGCAAATAACAGTTTTCAAATGCCAAGACATAATTTCCCATCCATGCAAGTCCAACAACCAAGGCCAAATTTTCAACCCCAACGTCCATTCAACAATTTCAGACCCAATTTTCCACCCAAATTGATTCGTCAGAATAATCCGCCTCCAATAAATGTATGGCAACCAAGGTCTATACCGCAACCAAATCCTGTGCCTATGTCAGGTGTATCCAGACGAGTGCACACACCCATGGAAACAAATAACCATGAAAGTTCTTCTCTTTTTGATCAGGAAATTGTTTATGATTGCGATTATTACCCCCAAGTTCAAGAGTTCGAATTTGCCCAAGAAGAAACTATGAGTAGTAATGATGACTACTTTGTTTCTGAGATAGGTGAACACACAGATTCAAATGAGGATTTTACCAAACTTGCCAACCAGAACAACCCACCATAATGGAAATAAATCACTTCATTTCGAGTCGTTTGCCCTATATCCAAATCAAAAATCCCCCCATAAAATTACTTATAGACACAGGTGCGATGACTTCGTTCATTCAACCTGAACTTGTAAGACAGCTTTGCCCCCATTTAATATATCACCTACCAACAGTTATACAAACAATTTCATGCGAAACAACCCTAACTGAGGCAGTAAATTTGCCGATGTTCGATGAATTCAAGATTAACAAATCTTGTCAATTCAGATTATTCAACTTTCATTCCTATTTTCATGGAATTATTGGTATGGATATTCTGAAGCAATTGAATTGCATCATCGATATACCAAACGGAGAACTTGTAACACCCACAACAAAAATACCCATTCATTACTATCAAAAGGAAGAGCGAGAATTGTATACTACCCTTCTACAACAGGGATATACAGAGAGTGGTGACGAGATGATATATGATCATCAAACGCAACAATACGAAGTGCGTATGCCACCAGTCGCTACAAAACTTCGTACAGATCATCTGAACGAAGAAGAATTCCAGTTAATCAACAGATTATGCCATGAATTCACAGACGTTTTCTACAGAGACGATGAGCCTCTGACGGCTACTACAAAAGTATGCCATAAAATTAGGACAACCGATAACCAACCAGTTCACAAAAAAGCTTATCGTTATCCCCCAAAACATCGAGAGGAAATTCAAAAACAGGTCAAGAAAATGCTACAGCAAGCTATCATTAGACCTAGCCATTCCCCTTGGAATGCACCCATCGTTGTTGTTCCTAAGAAAGATGATGCATCTGGAATAACTAAATGGAGAATTTGTATAGATTATCGTGGTTTAAACGATAAAACCCTCGATGATAAGTACCCAATCCCAAATATAACCGAAGTACTTGACAAACTCGGTAGATGTCAGTACTTTACCACTCTCGACCTTGCATCAGGGTACCATCAAATCCCTATCCATCCACCGGATATGGAAAAAACTGCCTTCAGTGTTGATCGAGGACACTACGAGTTTACTCGTATGCCATTTGGCTTGAAGACAGCTCCTAGCACTTTCCAGCGTGCCATGGACGACATCCTCAAAGATGTGATCAACACAGAATGTCTAGTTTACCTAGACGATGTGATTGTCTTCTCCACATCATTACAAGAACATATTAAGAGTTTACGGAAAATATTTTCAATATTTAGGGAACATAACTTCAAAGTCCAAATGGATAAAAGTGAGTTCTTGAGGAAAGAGACAGAATTTCTTGGACATGTGATCACAACCCAAGGAGTTAAACCAAACCCAAAAAAAATTAATGCTATCAAAAACTATCCTATCCCCACAACCACAACTCAAATCAAAGGATTCTTGGGTTTACTTGGGTATTATCGGAAATTCATTAAGGATTTCGCGAAAATCACGAAACCAATGACAAATTTCTTGAAAAAGGGATCTGTCATCAAGCTCACCCCAGAGTATGTTAACTGTTTCGAGCAATGCAAAAATTTATTGACCAATGATCCCCTGCTGCAATATCCGGACTTTGAAAAACCCTTCAATGTGTCCACCGATGCCAGCAATATTGCGATAGGAGCTGTTCTGTCGCAAGGAACGCCCGGTAGGGACCTTCCGGTTGCATATGCATCTCGAACTCTCAATAATGCGGAAAAAAATTATTCCACTATTGAGAAAGAGCTACTTGCCGTAGTATGGGCAACGCAGTATTTTCGACCGTACTTATACGGCCGTAAGTTCACTATCCTCACAGATCATAGGCCATTGCAATGGTTGATGAAACTGAAAGACCCTCACTCCAGGTTATTACGATGGAAAATCAGACTTGAAGAGTATGATTTCAACATCGAGTACAAACCAGGTAAAAGTAACAGTAACGCCGACGCTTTGTCGAGAGTTATCATACCTGAAGAGCCAATGGAAATCAACGTGTTAGAAGACAATGAGATCATTGAACTTCTGAACGATACATCTTCCCTTTATAACAATGTAGACAACGAGGAGTATCTAGACGATCTTCTTGATATGCTACCACTGGAAACGTGTATACCCCCCACCAACAATAACGCACCAACCGAGAATGTCTCCATACAATCTGCGGACGAAGATCCTATATTGGATATTCCTATAACAGACGATCCGATTAACGTGAATAAACAACAGCTTATATTCAAATCAGGAGAACCACATGTGTCTACAAGAATTATTTTCGAAAACCCACTCAGAAAAAGACATACTATAAGTCTTGACCGAGTTTTCGATACGATTCTGTTAGATATTCTGAAAGAGATTATAAACTTCAAAATTGAAACTGTCTATTACACAGATGATGAAACGTTAGCAAAACAACTGAGTTTGTTTTTTGCAAAACATTTCTTACCGATGTCATTCAAAATCAAGAGAAGTACATTACTTCTCGAAGATTTAGAAACTCCTGAGATCCAACAGCGAGTTATTAAAGAATATCACGAAGGAAAGACTAACCATAGAGGTGTATCTGAAACATATCTAGCACTCCGTGAAAAATATTACTTCCCTAAACTCCAGGAAACCGTTAGTCGTATTTTAGCACAATGTGATGTTTGTCAAGTTAATAAATACGAAAGACATCCCAACAAGTTACCATTAGAAAAAACCCCCACTTCAACAAAACCATTTCAACATGTGTTCATGGACACATTCAAAGTCGGTAATGAGAAATTCATAACATTGGTAGATGATTTCTCGAAACTGGCCCAAGCATACCCATTACAGAGTATGAACGCTGTTCATATAATCGAATCGCTCGAATATTGGTTACAATCCTTTCCTGCCCCCGAGCTGATAACAACTGATCAAGGTTCTGAATTCAAGAACTATTTAGTACAAGAATTCCTCACCTCACAAAACACGAAAATTCACTATACAACTGTGAACCACCCCCAGTCGAATAGTCCCGTTGAAAGGTTCCACAGTACTATTACAGAGCATCTTCGAATATTGCGTGATAAAGAAAAATCAATCCCCATATTCAAAGCTATGCGATATGCTTTAACTGCTTACAACAATTCTCACCATGCAACAACGAAGCTCACACCTTTTCAAGTCCTTTAT
Organism: Zygogramma bicolorata; assembly: GCA_032362365.1. Classification (NCBI taxonomy): domain Eukaryota; kingdom Metazoa; phylum Arthropoda; class Insecta; order Coleoptera; family Chrysomelidae; genus Zygogramma; species Zygogramma bicolorata. The sequence continues at coordinate 56,754 of JAVJAQ010001808.1, forward strand.
GGACGTGATAAACCCCCTGTTAGTGATACAATTAATCTGAATGAAGCTACCACAGCACATCAAAATAGGATTAAAATCCTCCAAAATATTGTTATAAAAGAAGCAACAAAGCAAAAAGATTCTTCAATTGAAAAACAGAATACCGATCGAAAACCTCCGAAACCTTACACTCAAACTGTAGGTTACGTCAAGAAAAACGCCGTAAGGAATAAACTAGCTTCCAGATATCACAAAATTGATATCGATAAAGTTTTACCAACCAAGATCACTGATAAAAAAGGACGATATTTTCATAAAAATGAAATACGACCTCCTTTGTTACAGATGCCTCCAGCTTCTCAAAGCCCAGGCACAAGTCTCGATAACCAGCCTAGAAAATAATCCAGGCATAGTAATATATCCTTTGGGACCTACCAAAATCCAAAGATCCCAACATACCTTTATTCATTATTTTTCCTTACAGAATTTACATGATAGATTAGAATACTTAGAACACATAATTGATCAAATTCCCGAACAGGCTAAAGAATTTCAACTTGTAGCGCAGCAACAAATCATGAGGTTGAAACAACAACTTAAGTCATTATTAATTCATCAAAGGCCTAAAAGAGGTCTAATTAATGGTATAGGGTCGATTTCCAAAACTCTATTTGGCACCTTGAGTGCAGAGGATGGAGAAAGGTACGACAATGCAATTTTAGAACTCCAAAAGCAGCAAACAGACGTTATAGAACACACGAATGAACAAATATCCATAATGCAAGGCATAACGAAAAATTTCAATTCAACAATTACTACTTTATTTTCTAACGAAGCAATTTTGAAACAGTCCGTAGAAAACTTGGTTGAACAAGCAAAAAATCAATATAACACCTACAACCTCAGAACTACAACTTTGGAAGTGAACATTGTTATAGCATCAACTGTCCAATTGTTGTCATCAATCGTTTTAGAAATTGAGGGTGCTGTCACTTTTGCGAAAATGCATGCACCTCACCCAATGATTCTTTCACAAGATGCATTGATAGCTCACTTGAATACTCTACAAAAATATTATATGCCTAGCGAATTATTATTCACAACCACAGAAGAATTGCAATTTAATTATGAAACAATCAGAGTTCTTGTTTACGTCAATTCAAATAATGACCTAGTATTTGTCATTCAAGTACCAATTGTAGAATCTTCCCTCTTCACTTCCTATAAACTCCTTCCTGTACCTAACCAGGACAATAGAATAATTATTCCAAAATCTCCTATCCTGGTCGTTTCAAACGATTACTTCCAGTATGAGCCCGAAGAATGCCACAAGATACAGAAGACCTACTTCTGCCGGAGTAATAACCTGAGGCCTAGTTCCGAAGAAACCTGTATACGACCGCTACTAGAGGCTAAAGCCGCCCAATGTACCACAGTTCCCGCCAGGACGATGACTACCTTGGTCCACCAGGAAACAAATGATGCCATCCTGGTCATCACGAAGTCTGACACTGCTGTGAAGAGTACATGTCCAACCACTACTCAGGTGGAGATGATTAATGTGCCGGTACAAATTCGACTACCTCAAGGATGTACCATTCAAATCAATGACGAATACTTCGATAATACGGAAGACGTCAGCACTATACCACCGTTAGTGATATCACATATCACTGTCAATTCTACTACCACTCCAGGGGAGCTGCCACCTATCACTCTGCAACAACCAGACTACCACAACCTGAATCAACTCATAGACCATGCGAATAAGTTGCAGCCAATGCCGCCCATGTCATACTCATTCCACCAAACAACCACTATTCCAGTGACAGCCATAGTACTCATTATTCTCATACTAGTGCTGTTATGGTGGTACCGTAAAATGATCAGCCGGAAGTATCTAGCCCTATTTCCAAGGAAATCAGCACCAGATACTCCCCTCGACCCATTTTCCAGCTGAAGGAGGGAGGAGTTAAGAATCCCACCGGCGACGACCCTGTATAACTCCGAATGACCACAAGATGAAGAAGATCATATTACATTCTTATCTATTGCATTCATTTCGAGCATAAGATCTTTTAGTATCATATTACATCTTTATCTATTCTGTTTGAAATAGGTGTTTTAGGTAGGATTCTCATTACATTGTTATCTAGCGCATTCATTTTGATACCTTGTTGTACATTATAAATTGAGATCTTTCTCACAAATGAGTAATATAGTTTTGGCATCGTTCACGATACTTACATGTAAAATTGAATTTTCAATAAAGTGTTTGAGTTCCATAACCTCGTTTTTGGCACGATATAACTCGCGGCGTAACCTTTCTCGGCGGATGACTGGTGATGCTCGCGTCAATACCAACATCTCCGATACAGAAGCGCCATTCTGTGCGCGTAAGATTGTAGTTACGACTCTGGATGTTGAAGGCCTTGGCGAGGTTTATACGAACCAGCTCGAAGGTTTCCCTTAATCGTTGCAGCCGTTCGGTATGCTGGGTAACTTCAGCCTGATCGTTTCTTCTATATTTTCTTGTTCCGGTGGTGGCGAGGTACGGTAGATTGCTTTGAGCACTTCTAGTTCCCTTTCAAAATTCAGGAATGCGGGGGTATATCCGGTAGAGTCCTGGCGTGCGGTATTAATAGCAAATAACAGTTCGGGTAGGTGTTGATCCCATTTGCGGTGGTCTCGGTGACAAAACTGAGCTGTCATGGTCTTGAGAGTTTTGTTAGCCCTCTCGACTGGGTTAACTTGCGGCCTGAATGGCGGTGTCCTACGGTGGGTGATCCCAAGCTCTTTCAGCATGTCTTCAAACAGATGTTCCCATTTGGTGAATCGGTCCTGAAAGACTACTAGAAACGCGTTTTCTTTTGACGATCTAGGCAATGGTCTTACCAGATAGGTGCTGACACACTCCCAAGGATGACGGTTGTGGGGGGGTTGCAGTTGGCCGGCTGGTTTCAGCTGGGATGACTTATAGCGTTGGCAGGAATCACAGCTTCGAACATATTTGGTTGTGTCAGGACTGCACCTAGCCCTTGGTCCGACGCATCGGTCTGCAGTGTGAAGGGTTTACCGAAATCAGCACAAGCGAGGACTGGTGCTTCTATCAGACTCGTTTTGAGCTTCTGAAAAGCTTCCTCTTGCTCGGGTCCCCACTTCCAGCGACGGTTCTTCTTCAGCAGATGATGTAACGGTGTAGCCACTTCGGAAAATGATGGTACGAACCGCCTGTACCACGAAGCCATTCCCAGGAATCGTCTCAGCCCTCGCACGTAGTGGGGAGCGGATAACTCCACGATGGATGATACTTTCTCGGAGTCGGTGCGGATTCCTTCTGCAGTAACCAGGTGGCCAAGATATCGGAGAGATCTTCTGCCAAACTGACATTTCTCCGGGTTGACCCGTAGATTGGCGGCTCGAAGACGTCGGAACACTTCCTGTAAACAAGCGAGATGCTCCTCGAACGAACTTCCCAAGACGATAATGTCATCCAAGTATGCAAAACAATATGGGTCCATTTCTGGTCGAATTATCTTGTCCATCAGGCGTTGGAACGTAGCGGGAGCGGCATGTAGGCTGAACGGCATAACTCAGAACTGGAACAGTCCTTGGCCCGGTACGGTGGAAGCCGTAATGAGTTTACTGTCCTCCGATAAGGGGACTTGCCAATATCCTTGTCGCAAATCAATACTGGAGATATATTGCGCCTGTCGAAGCTTATCCAGAACTGCATTGATAAATGCCAGTGGGTACGCATCCTTGATAGAGACGGAATTCACTTTTCGGAAATCAATGCAAAATCGAGGTTTTCCATCCTTTTTCCGGACAATGACAACGGGTGAGCTCCAGGGGCTGTCGGACGGCTCGATGATATCCTCTTGCAACATCCTATCAACTTCGGTGTTGATGACGTCTTGCATTCTGGGGTTCTGAGGTCGGAAGGGCTGTTTGTTCGATTCTGGATTTGACAGACGGATATGGTGTTCAATCAGCGGAGTGACCCCATGAATTTCCTCGAACGACGTCAGCTTGTAACGTTTCCACTACCTCAGTATAGGGAAACGCACAGCGCCGTTAGCGTTATAGGCGGTAGAGCATGTGGCATGAGTCCTTGTGTAATCTGAGTGAAAGCGAACAAACAATTTCCTGGGGGCGCCACTCAACTCTACAACAATCAGTGAATAAATTATCTCTATCTAAGTCAAGGAAAGAACAAGATATGTTGAATGGATGTTCAAAGTAATTTTCAATTCAAATAACAAAAGGTTGTTGGAGCTCGAGGTCTCCCTACATATAGAATTTGGTGAATTGCTAGAAGGTGCAAACTGCGGGACCCTGAAATATAGATAAATGATTCATAACGCAATCTCCCTCAAATATGAACATTCATTTTCACTTTTCCCATGTGAATTATCAAATGTTTCTGAACAACATACACATTAACACATAGTCAATACTAAAGGTTGGAATGATGATAATTTGCAAACAGAGTCTAGAGAAGTCTCCAGCAGTGGCAGACCTAATTGAAATTTTGAATAATGATCGTAACCAAATGAAACCAGGCACAAAGTATATGTGAATAATATTAAGGTGGAAGTAATTTACGCTTAGATGTCATTTATACAAGTATGAGTACCCCCTTATTCAACTCCTCATGCAGTCTTTCTCAAATCCTGGAGAAATCCCTGGGCTGCCAAATCTGACGATACTCAACCATGAAGTATGCCATGAAGTATGAACTATGTTATTAAATCCCAGTTCAATCCTATGGTTCCATTATCCCATTATATACATATGTACAGAATCTGGACATCAAAGGAATAGAGTAGGCGTTTCCAGCATGAAATTGGGAGGTAAAAGATGCTTCAGTCTCAATCTTTTGAAATGGCCATCTTAGCAGGATACGATCCACACAAAAGCATCGCTTCAATTTTCATAAAACTCAAGTAGTGACTCGTGACTTCAGGATGAAGTTCATATGAGAGGGTATGGACTAATTAACAATCCATTATACGATCCATCAAACAGAAAGGAAAGAACAACCCTATGAAAGAAATACCATATTAAATCATTATTGAGGTGAGTGAAATTGCTGAAACTTACCTCACTAAGAGGGCTGTCACTTCAAAATAGGTAATTAACGGATTTAAATAATCTACAAAATTTGAAGTCTCACCAGGCCAACATGGCGTGAGCACGCATGGCGAGCTTGTTTCGATATCATCATTTTATGAATTCTCTCGTAATCACCTTCACATTCGAATTCCAAAACTGAAACTCCATGTGCTCAAGGCACGATATCAACGTGGATTAACAAAATTGCACCATCAAAAAAGTGCCACTAAGATGCCCAAATTGGCGACGTGCTTCTTCGACAGTCTCAGCTCAAAGAGACTGAATTTTTCTGAAAATGGCTTCGAGCTAAGGGCTCGGTGGTCCGTGCGACATCTCTTGTCACATAGATGAAACTCCTTAGATTAGAAATATAAAGAAAAGGAAATACATGATAAATTTGAATATTAAAATTGATATGCAATTGTAAATTATATTTCAGCAGCCTCTTAATGAATGAAAATAGCACTCCACTCAACAATTGATTCGTTCATGGATCCCCTCACAGTGAAAATATTTATGAGAATTAAATAGAGTAGTGATAAAAAAAAATCATCAAGACTAGGCAATTCAACATGCAACATTCACCGCCGCAATCAGTATCAAAGGAACATAAAATTTACAAAGCGCGCAATTGAAGTTAGAACGGATTTCAGCTGAAATCCAGAGGCGTTCGTTTCTACCTGGTAATAAAACTCTTATCCCTTAATTTGATCATCTGAGGCTATAAAACTATAACACATCAAGGAATGGGTTTAAATAACCAAGGACACTACTGACCATCTGTTAAATTCCGAACTGAACAGTTTCATACTATCAACTGGCACTCGCGTTGAAATATCACAGTTATAAAAAAAACAACGCAGAAGTCAGACAGACCCCAGGTACCAGCAGGGGTTCGTTTCAACCTGGCATCCAACTCTACTTCTTCAATCTGAAAATCCGAGGCTATATTACTATAACATATCAAGGAAGGGGTCGAAACATCCTAGGATCTTACTAACCTTCAGCTTTCTCCATAAAGGGTAATAACATTTTGATTCCCAGATTAATCAGACATTCTGATGTCCTTTGAAATCATATCAATTCTACCAATATTTACAAGAGTTGAAATTAGCAATTGAATATTCAGTGGAAAGAATGGCAAGTGCTATTATACAGAGCAATAGGAAAAATTTACGTTAAATATAGCAAAGGAAACTGTCGTGCCCATTTGCTAGTACCACTCAGACCGTAAATAGGGGTTCACAATATGTAAAGGTCGGTTCACATTACCATCAGCAAAGCGAACGCTACAATCTCTTGGTTCAGAAATACTTGTAAATGGTTCTCTTCCTCGACGGTGAGTGTTAGCGGTGAGCCCTTGTCAATGGTACACGGGGATTCTGTATCGAGGTTACACGATTCCTCTTTAACGGTTCCTAGCGGCGAACATAGTACCATTCTTTTTGAAATAGTATTATTTTCTATGCATATTTTGCCGGTCCCTATATGCAAACTAAATTGCCCCCTACGAACGATGTCCATACCAATGACCATATCAGCAGACAGCCCTGTTATGTGACCAAAAGTTTCGGAAAAACTGTGATTTCCTAGAATGACATTCACTGTATACATTGTGGTGACTGCTACTACTTCCCCGTTGGCCAATTGCGCCGAACTTTCAGCATCCTGCCTTGGTATGATTCCTACGGTCTCCCATTGTTCGGCTACTCGATCTCCGATGTAGGATAAGGCGACACCTGTATCTAGTAGGGCTATTACTGGGCTGCCTGGGGTAAGTATGGTAATGTGTAGTCTACCGTCGGTTCCGCTAGAGCTTAGTACGGGTGAGGCATCCGATGGACGGTGTGGAACGGGCCTCATTCCGGTACAACCCATTCAGTTTCCCGAACGGGAACACGGACAGTCCCTGGACATTAACTCCCTCCCTCTTACATCTAGAACAGAACAGTCGAGGGGGTGCACGACACTGACTCCTATAGTGTCCGGATTGTCCATATTTCCAGCAATCTATGTTTTGTGGAGGAGGTCTAGGGGGTCCGATTGTATTCCTATTATTAGATGTCTTGGGCGGATTGTTAACGGTGGGTCTGGGCGTCGGTGGGGGTACAGGCCTCGGAGGAGCAGGTCTCGGAGGGTGTGAGCGGTGGTGAGCTTCAGTGGGTCGGTGTACTTGGGTTAGTTCCAAGCGGAGAAGCTCATTTTCCCGAATGACTCTCACTAGGGTCGGAACGTCGGTGGAGTCGCTTCGTCTTATCCTCTGACGGTACTCTGGATGCAGGTTACAGTATAGCCAGTTGAGCTCTTGTTCTGCATTTATCCCTCCATGTCGACGTATCAACGTCTGTAGTTCTGTGTCATAAGTGGAAGTGCTCTTCCCCAAGGTCTGCAATCGACGACTAATAGCAGCTTCTGAGTCCACTTGATAGTTGACGGAAAAGAAAAAGTCCTTGAAGGCGGTGCAAAAACCAGTCCAGTTTGCCCAGTGGAGAAGGTTATTTTGGAACCACAAGGCTGGCAGCACGTTTAATAGCTCTGGCATAACTGGGAGAAGTCGGTCTGGGTTTATTCCTTCGGAAGCACAAATTTCTTCCAGTCTTTCAAGGAAGGCTGCCGGATCTCTTTGTCCATTTAATGTCACCTTCCAGTCTTTCACTTTCAAGGATGACGTATGGCTGTTCGACATGGCCTCGAGAAACGGAAGTGACGACGGTACTAATAATTGTCGAAGAGACGGTACTGCATAACGTTGTGACGGAGGAAACGATGATGGTACGGAAGACGGTAGTGGTAACGATAGAGATGACGGTCCTGCGAATGGTGACTGCCATAACGGTAGTGACGATGGAAGCGATGACGGTACGGAAAACTGTTGAAATGATGATAGTGACGACGGTACTGAAACCGGTGGAAATGATGACGGTACGGATGACGGTGATGCAGAAGGCAAGGGAAGCGGCAGTGATTGTGGAAATGAGTAAGATATCGAGGATGGTAACGAATACGGCACTCCCGGGTAAATTCCACCAGTCAAATATGTCGACTACCCTGGAAATGGTCCATTGGTCTGCTGGCTGAGACTCGTGATGAGATGGGTGGATGATATAGTCGTGGTGGAGGCAGTTGTCGTGGCAATTGTTTGGACAATTATATTTCCTGGCGGATATATGTATGATGATGTCATCACAGGTAACGGTGATGATCGACCCTCTCGCAGAAACTTCATCAATCGTTTTCTCTGCTCCTTTACGGTTCCAGGAATTTCCAGTCGGAATTTTGCCAACTCGGCCTCCAGATTTTTTTTTCGTAGTCGGTGAACCCAACTAACTCGAACATCACTCGGTTCTGGTCCTAAGTTCAAATCCTTCAAAACTTCTTCGTCGGAGGAGGGGCTTCCTGATTCTTCTTCTGGTCTCGACATTGTTGCACGGTTGTCGTAAACCTTGGTATCCACGGTTCTTCTCAAAATTTTCCTTTATCGCTTTCTGAACTGCGGTATCTTGAAAGTGGTGGGAGTTAGCGTCAAACGGATGACAAATTTCGCTTCAGCGACCCCGAAAACCTATAAAACGAGGTGCCGTTCGATGATCTAGCTCAAAATTCAGGAAGTTGAAAAATCAGTTAAAATGACAGATCAGCGGTTTTCGACGGATTTCGGTGATTTTCAGCCTCCGAAGTAGGTTTCAGACGGTTTCAGATTTCTATTTCGCTTCCTTCACGTTCTGGTAGGAATTTCCTGATTTGGTTGATAATTAGGTGGTCCAGGGCCTCGGTACGGTGTAAAAAAAACGGTGCCTGCTCGGGCGCCAAATTTGTAACGCTCTTTATGCCTTACTTGTCACTTTGACGCCGGGTCCAGGTCACGGGTTGCCTCGGGCGCCACCTCTGTTTACCGTGTGAAGGTCCACTTGCTCCGGGCAGCTTCAGTGTAGAAAGAAATACTCCAGGGGTCCCTATGGTATCGAATAAATTAACGGTGGCTTCAATTGCCGTTTTTGGGTTCAAACCCTGGGTACCTGCTGCTCGTAGTTATAAATAAAACAATTGTATCGAATATCAAATTATAGTATCAACTTTACAGAAATATCATCAATTATCGGAGAAAAATGAAACAATCTACTAGTACTTTTATAAGCGGAAGCAACAGCGGAAAAAGGTTACGCATTCACCATTCCAAGCTCAACGATTCTTAAGGGATCTACTACGGGGCAGGCGGCAAACGGTACGCAAGCACAGGCATTCGATCAAAGCTCTGAATATGTGGTTCTCAGTACGAACTATTACGGTAGTATCAATATGAGGGGGTGTTTGACACACGGCCCCTGACGAGTGCTAACATTAGTACAAACGGTATGATAAATCACAAACGTAGGGTGTCTTTCACACGGCCCACTTCAAATAATCATAAGGAAACTTCGGTATATGCCATTAAGGGTGTTTAGCACACGGCCTTCTATATCGGTAAGGGTGTTTAACACACGGCCTTTTATATCGGTAAGGGTGTTTAACACACGGCCATCAATATCGGTAAGGGTTTTTAACACACGGCCTTATATATATAATAATAATAATACGTCTTTATTCACCATAGCAGATACAATAAACCAATCATAAGAAGAAATAATACAATGGTGAATAGGCGGAGTATCAGCCGAGGCTGTTTTTCAACTCAACCTGGAATATATGGAACGGTCGGCTGATGAGTCACTATTTTCCTCCGTTTCCAAGAGTTCTAGCGAGCATACAACGAGACGCATACGCTGGAACTGCCTTGATGGATGCTCCTTAGACTATTTGAGATAGTGCTCTACGGAGAATTCGGTGGGGGGCGAGTCGTGTCCCCTGTTGGCGATACGGTGTATCCAGTGCACATCGACGGCCTGACACAATGCAATTTCCTATCGCGACTGAGCCACACTCAGACCCAGTTTGGGAGCGGTGACCATAGAGGGCGTAATCAAACGGATTAATAGCTCATAATGATACACGTTGCTTCTACCTGAAGTACCACCGAGAAAGTTAGTAACTTTGTTTCCCAGTCCTACGAGCACGAACTAGCAGTATGTAATTCGGACATGACCTCAACTCTCTTCGAACATCACCACGAAACCGGATACAAAATTGATTTCTATAACACGATGACCATTGCCACAGCAAAAACACTCCACTCCAGAATAATTCGCGCAGCAATTGAAATATAGGAATTGAAAAACGCCCTCAATGCCTCAACAAACGAGACGACTCACAAAGGATTAATCCTTCTCAAACCAGACCTACATGGGGACCTACCGAAATTTCAACAACGTCGGACTCTCATATAGCCGTAAATACCACCCCTCTCTCCACAAAACCACAGTTTTCACTTTATCAAGATGAGAGCTGGGGGTTAAGGGGACTCAGACCTCGGCACCAAGTCGAGAAGTAGTCTTGAGAATGGAGCCGAAACGTCGACAGAAGAATGATTCCAGACGCGGTTCAACCAGAAGTTCCAGTGAATATATAAATGTATGTATATTTGATAATTGCAATAGGAATTCCTCAAGAAGAATCATTCAAGTATCCTGTATATAGTCATAAAGAATGACATGCAACAAATTGACAACAAGTATATAAATAAAACTGTATTCAATGGATGGAAAAAATATCAGAGAATGATTCAGGTACAAAATACATGATAAATATGAGTAAAATTTTCCAATGACTGAAATTAAAAATGTCAGCAATGAAAAGTGTCATTCAATTATTATGTGATCAAATGATGCTTCAATAGAATATAAAAAAGGAAAAATTGAATAATGGAAAGACAAAGGTAATGAAAAACTAAAATATTCGAGCTCAATTCAGAGACAAATAAGAATTTTGTAGCATTGGTCATGAGTTAGAGATTTATTGTCAAACTTTAAAAATATGTATGTGAATTGCTGGCTTAGCGGTGGACTGTATTACTGTATTATGTGTTTGCATTTATAGAACACTGATATATTCAACATCTATTTAAAAAGTGAAAATACAACAATGCAATGAATAAAACGAAGAGCATAGATGTGGCTCGATACGTATATTGATAGTGACTGTTACTGACTGCCTTTTTCTGCGCGCGAACGGTGCGCGCTGCATCTCCTGGTCGGAAGGGACAGAGGCCACATTCACTGGCGTAGCGAAGAACAGGGGCGGCGGGAAAATCCTTCCATCCTTGGAAGGACCTTCTTTCAAACTTCTAGAGGAAGCGGCCAGATTTTCTGGAACCCCCGCTTGACGATTCCGGTTGAAGTCTTTATGGTGGCTACTCTGCTGATGCCGTCAGGGCCTGCATATAGATGAATGATCCGTCCTAGCTGCCAATGAGTAGGCAGGGTATGGTTTTCCTTGAGTAGAACCAAAGCGTTTTCCAGTAGTTTGCCTTGATTTTTTTTCCATTTTTGACGGAGTTGCAGCTCGGATAGGTACTCCTTCTGCCAGCGTTGCCAAAAGTGTTGTGACATCTGCTGGATTAGTTGGAAACGATCTAAGCGGTTGACCTTGATATCGGTGATTTTCTCGTCTGGAGCAGCAACTAGAGGCTTGCCAATTATGAAGTGAGCGGGAGTCAGAGGAGTGAAATCATTTGGATCTGGACTCAGAGGAGAAAAAGGGCGGGACTTTAAAATTGCCTCCACTTGACACAGCAAGGTGGATAATTCCTCGAAAGTGAGAGGTGTTTTAGACAAAACTCTTTTGAACCCTTTAATGCGCAATTTTTTATTTTTTGTCAAAAAAAATTTATAAGTGGTATTTTTCCTCAGAGAAAATGGAAAAAATATTTATTGAAAAAATTCTTAAATCTTGATAAGTACCTTTTTTTTGGATTTATCATGCGTTGCATATATGCTACATAGCACATATCATCACAATTTTTCAGGAAAGAAAGAACTCATTGAGTGGTTATATTTGTTATTTGTAACTATCTTATACAGAGAGAAATACAGTTATTGTTCGTGAAAGAGGTTGAAACTGGCACCGCATTTCTCGCATTTGATGAATGTGAACCCAGTACATTTGGGAAATCTACACCTCAAACGCTTTTCCATCCAAACAGGAAAGTGTGAAGTCATATCAGTTCTGACGTCTTTGGGGGGCAATGAACTTTGAGCATTTTTTTTTTCTTCCAGTAGCTTCTCGACGTCTGATTTACGCCCACGTTTTCCAATTTTGTATGTACCCATCATACGAAGTACCTGACCTATTTCTATCCTAAATTCTGCTAAACCCAGCATTTTTGTCTCATTTCTTTCAGCAGCAACACGCTTATATAAAAGCCAAGAATTGACTATTGTCATAATATCCAGTAGATGGTAGAAAAGTCGAAAATACCACTTTCTGGATTTTATCTTTATTCGGTACCGACCTATCAAACTATCCAATAAGTCAACTCCTTCCATATGCTTATTATATTCATCAATGACAAAGGGACAATCGACTAGCACTTTTTTATTATCTTTCCTTTCGTACCTCTCTACTTTTCACACAGGTAATGACCCAGCATATGTGGACATCAAAACAACTGGTTTATTATCCTTCCATATCACAGTAATGAACGGTACTCCATCCATTTCTGTCAAAAATTCTTTGCTGTAACCACGATCTGCTTTTCTTATCAGTTCTTCACTAGGAAGTGGACAGTTTGGGATACGATTTCCACGCATTGTTCCTAGTGCAAGGATTCCGCGTTGTGCTAGTTGAACTAGAAGTGGTATTGTTGTGTAATAATTATCGAAATATACTCGATAATTTTTATTTTGTGGTATATTGTTCAGAAGCCTCACTACAATATTGGCACATGCCCCTAGGTCTTTTTCAGCTGTGACTTGAGTATTTTCTTGTCCGGTGTATATTTCAAAGTTATATGAATATCCCGAAATCCCAGAAAGAACAAATAATTTATATCCCCATTTATGAGGTTTTGCAGGCATGTACTGTCTCAGATAATTTTTAGCCTTTGTTGCGCACATTTGTTCATCAACCGACAAACGTGACTCGTAAGGAACAGTCTGGAAGGTGGCAAGCAGGTGGTTGATTACTGGTCGGATCTTGTGTAAACGATCTTGATATATATATTCTCTTGGTACCATTATGGTATTATCATTGAAATGAAGATTTCGCCTTATTTTTTCAAAATATTTTTGGGACATTGTTTTCTTTATCAATTCAACACCTATCGTTGATGACCAGTAGTTTCTAACGTTTGGTAAATGTATCACAGACATCAGAATACATACATCTATATATCTTTTGATGTCCATTTCAGTCAATTTTGTTGGGGCATCTGGTATTGTTTGTGTAGAGTATAAATTAGATCGTTCCATCTTCGCTGATTTCTGAAAGATGATCCGCCAAATATTCTAACTCCCCTTCTATCAGGGATTTCGTTTTGTTATCCATTGCCCTTCAAAATGAAAGAAATAACCTATATCACCAAAATTCCAACAAAGTTCAGCGTAGCATATATCAAAAATTCCAACAAAGTGCAGTGTATCATATATGCATCAGACTAAGATTCCAACAACGTGCAGTGTAGCAAATGTGCATCATGTTTTTTAAAGTGTATATATAAGTAATATTGAAGAATAAATGAAAAACTAGCATTTCATGAGTTGGTTATTACCTTATTCCAGCCGTAAGATTTATTTCAGTTCACAAATTTTCATTACACTAACTCAACTGACTTTGGAAAATGAAGCTTTTTGCCTCGAACGTCAAGGAACGACTTTCCTACATGACAGATCCTATTCCCGCGGTTTTGTGCTGCCATCTTCATTTCAAAAGCTGTATTTGTGTGGGGAGATTTCAGAAGGTTCAATTGGAATGAAAGAACGCATGGTATTTCGAGAAATGAAATGTTTGAACGATAAATAAGGAGGTGTATCATATATGCTACACCACGCATTTAAGGGTTTTAATATGGTGTTTGGAACTTTTCACTCCGGCTTCCCATAGTCCTCCAAAATGAGGTGAATAGGGCGGTATAAATTGCCAATCAATGGATTCTTTGGAGAAAAAATTAGTAATACTGTTAATATTTTCCACAGAACTCAAAAATATTTTCAAAGCCTTCTGTGCACCAACGAAATTGGTTCCGTTTTCCGAATTAATTTTGCTAGGTTTGCCTCTTCGAGAAATGAAACGTCTCAATGCTTGGATAAAGGCCTCTGAAGGAAGGCTGGATATCAGTTCTAGATGAACTGCTTTGGGTGGGAAACATACAAAAAGCCCTAAACAACACTTAGTTATTTTGCAACCGCGACCCTTGCGGTCTTTAGTCAAAAAGGGACCAGCGTAATCTACTCCAGCTATAGAGAAAGGGCTAGGAGGCATAACTCTGGAATTGGGTAAATCGCTCATTATTGGTTGAGTGGTACGAGCTCAAAATCTGAAACAACGCATACAATTTCGCACTGTAGCGCGAGCTAGATTACGCCCGGTTATAGACCAGTAGGTATCTCTTATAGTATTAAGCAGCAATCGGGGTCCGGCATGCAGCAGCCGTTTGTGTTCTTGTTGAAACATTAATTTAGTAAGTTGATGTTCTCTGGGTAGAAGTATAGGATATTTCTTATCTAAATTATTATATATTCTAGTATTTAAGTCTGCCCCCTATACGTAAGATACCTTCAGTGTCTAGAAAAGGGGATAAACCTGAAAGTTTACTCAAATTTTTTAACTGTTCGCCCTTTTGCAGAGCTTGAATATCGCTCAAAAAACTTCGATGATGACAAATTTCAATAAGTATTTTAGTGGCGCGATTAAATTCGTGGGGTGCGAGTTCACCCTTCAGTCTATCACTACTTACTTGTTTTAAGGCAGTTTTCTTTAAACCTTAATATATAAGCGGTTACATTACGCATTTTGTCAAAACTCGAATAGTTCTCGAATGGAAAATCAAGGATTTTTCCGAATTTACTCGCCGAATACGATTGAGACTTTAACTCTGGCAGATCGCTGGTTTTGGGTTGCTCGTTCGGCCATTTCGATTGATCGTGTGAAAGCCAATATGGACCCTTCCACCAATGATCGCAAGTCAACATTTCGTTTGGTAACAAACCTCTCGAAACTATGTCTGCAGGATTTTCCTTACCTGGAACATATCTCCATTGACAATTTTGAGTCAATGTTTGAATCTCGGATATTCGGTTTCCCGTAAACGTTTTTAATAAATTGGGGCTAGTTTTAATCCAAGCTAAGGTAATGGTTGAGTCGGACCAGAGAAAGCATTGCTCAAATTGCAAATTCATCGAACTGAGAACTTTATTTGTGAGGCGTGCTAATAACACTGCGCCGCATAGCTCTAGTCTTGGAATACTAATGGTTTTTAGTGGAGCCACCTTAGATTTGGCGGTTAGTAGTATAACGCGTACATTATCATCCTTGTCCAAACTGCGCAAGTAGACGCAGGCGCCGTAGGCCCTCTCTGACGAATCGCAAAACCCGTGTAATTCGACCCGTATACAATTTTGTATTATAGCGTGCCGAGATATCGACAGGTTGTTCAATATAGGTAGTTCGCGTTGAAAAGTCAACCAAGTAGCCTTTATAGGATCTGGAATAGGATCGTCCCAAGACGCCTTGGTTGACCATAATTCCTGCAGCAGAATTTTAGCTAAAATTATACAAGGACTTAGTAATCCCAGTGGGTCAAATGTTTTCGACACGACGGACAAGATAGTTCTTTTTGTAAAATGTTGATCATTAAAGTTAATAACGATATTGTACATTAAGTTGTCGTTTTGACATGTTCAAGTCAAACCTAATGTTTTAGCTTTATGATTTTTAGAGAATTCGAGAGTATCGGAAGATAGGCTAGATTGAATAATATCCTGCAAAACTTTGGGTGAATTTGAGTGCCATTTTCGGAGTTCGAAACAACCGCTCTTTAAAACATCAGATACCTCGCGGCATATTCGTTGCGCGTCTTTATTACCCGAACTATATCTGGCTTAGAGTCTTGTATTTCCCCAGCTGGTGCGAATGAACATCTTATAGCAAGGAAACTGGCCGAAGCTTGACCGTAGGTGACTGTATTGAGCTCGTAAGTGCATAGCACTTTTGAAGGGTTATCGCGCCATAGTATACGTTGTAGTGGTCGTTGCGTTGGGTTAATCAAGACCTGACGATACATTTTTGCTATGTCGGCGGATATGACATATCCATTTGACGAAATCTCAAAATTATAGAAAATAATTCGTTTTGTAGAACCGGCCTTATAGCTTGAATATTATTCAAAGAGATACCATTACTAGTAGGAGCCGAACCGTCGAACACTACTCGTAACTTTGTAGTGAGGCTTGATTCCTTTAGCACGCCATGGTGAGGCATATAATATTCTTGTTCAGTACTCGGGGTGTCGACCTTTGACATATGGTTTAAACTAATGTATTCGTTCATGAAATCTTTATACATATTACGCAGTTTTTCGTTCCCGAGTAGGCGCTTTTCTAATCCTAGAAATCTTACTCTTGCTTGAGACCTTGATTCTCCCAGAATTGAGGGTTCTTGTTTGAGGGGCATATCGACTATAAAACGCCCGTCGGGACTTCTAGTTGTAGTTTCTGTAAATAGTTTCTCGCACAAAAGTTCATCAGGAGAAAGAACATTAATGTTAGACATTTCTTCAACTTCCCAAAATTTCGAGAGTGCTTGGAGAAGTTCGCGATTTATACTCAGGTTACACGAGACTGATTTAGGATTTATTTCACCGATCGGCCCGGATACGATCCATCCAAGCTTAGTTTCTTGTAAATAAGGACCGCGTTTACCTAAAACGATTTTCTCGGTATCAAGGAGCTGCCAAAATAGATCAGCACCGATCAACATATCGACGGGACCGGGTTTATAGAATTCTGGATCGGCTAATACGATATGCGACGGTATTTTCAGAATCTCCAGCTTTATTTCAACGCTAGGCATTTGGCATGTTATTTCTGGTAAAATATAGCAAGTTAAATTTGTTGAAAATTGATTTACGTGGGATTTGAGCGCGATATTACATTTTCTTTTTGCAGAGGAAAAATAATTTGTAATACCGTATATGGCAAGATTACTAGTATGGCTAATGATGTTCAACTTTCTCTGTAAGTGCTCCGCAATGAAGGACGTTTGTGATCCGCAATCTAAAATGGCTCTTACCGAGTGCAATTTACCACAGTTATCCGATATTAATACACGAGCAGTGGACAGTATTGTTTGCCCTAACGAACTATGGAGTACACCACTGCTTAGTACATTCGTGCTAGATTGCTCGTCATTATTTTCAGTCGGGTGAACTTGTCTGTCATCTTCATGTAAAAGAGTGTTATGGTGCGCTTTACACTTTTTGCATGGCCCTATTCTACATTTACTCATAGAATGTCCTTCTCGAAGACAATTTACACATATAGCAGGATTTTGTTTAACATAATGGTTTCTTTCCGTTACAGTCAAGTTTAAAAATTCATCACATGTATATATCGAGTGCTTTCCTTTGCAATACGTGCGCGTATAGTGATTAGACAATAAAGCTCTTGATGTTTATTTTTTACCACCACGTATATTGTCCTTACCTGGCTTATTAGAATTTTTGTCGCGAGCTTCTACGAAATTTGCACGTTAGCGTGGAAACCTTGAGAAATCGTCTAGAACGGGCACTACTGTTTTATCTCTCTGCTGCCGTTCCCAATCGCATAATGAAGCATTGTCGATCTTTTGTGAGATCCAAAAAATCAATAAACAATCCCAATTATCTATCGATTGACCCAGCTGTTCAATAGCGCCTAAATGTCGCGAGATATTATCCTCTTATTCTTGTAATTTATCGCATGAACCCCTATGAATAGATTCAAAGAATAGCAATGCGCCCAAATGGTCATGCAATAACTTTTTTATGTTATTGAATCTTTCACAAAACGTATTCCAAGCTACTGGATAGTTATCAGCGTTATACTTTATTTTCTTTTTTGAAGCCGCAGCCGTGCCGTCTAGCGCGCCCCGTTAATAATAGAACCTTTGTATAGCTGTGAGAGATTCGTTTTCATGTATTAAACCCTCAAAAGTATCCCTGAACTCCAGCCATTCCTCAGAGTTGCCGTTGAATTTAGGTAACGGAATATCTGGCAACTTTACACCTTTCGATTCAGATTTAGAGGAGGGCTGAACAATTGTTTGCGGAGTCGGTTCGTCATATTTCTTCAAATATAGCTTGGTTTTTTTATCAATCCATGATATTTCTCCTCGAAAGCCTCTCTTTTCAAAGTTTGTTGTGGCAATGACTTTGAAGTACATATCATTTCTATTTCTCTTTGAACACTATTGAATTCGTTAAATACATCTGAAATGCCTGTCAACCTGTCTCTTAAAATTGCAATTTCGAGATCTGTTATCTCTTGTTTACTTATTGTGCTATCTAATTGTTTTTGGAATGAAGCTAACAAAGCATTTATTACCTCTCGCTTTCGTTCTAGTGCGGCCAATTCAGCCATTGTAGGACTATATTGAAAATAGAAATATGGAGGTTAAACGTAAAAGAGGCAATTTATTAGGAATAGGCAGGTATTATGAAAAGATGGAACTCACTCAGAATACGGCGTTGATCGGCTGAACCTTGCTAGACTCTTTCTAGTTGCAGATACGGTTGCGGGACGTCTCCTTTGGTTGGACGATTGATTGCCCGGCTTCCAAATCCAAATGGAATACAAGCACTTGCCGGCGATGCACGACTTTCGACCGTATTGCCTTCACGTGGTGTGGAATCTTGATTTTTTTGAGTATCCGCTCGATGGACCATGTATATTGATGGCTTAGCGGTGGACTGTATTATGTATTTGCATTTATAGAATACTGCTTCTATCTAACATTCATTTAAAAGGTCAAAATACAACAATGTAACGAAAAACGGATAAGATCATAGATGTGGCTCGATACGTCTATTAATAGTGACTGTAACTAACTGTCTTTTCCTGCGCGCGAACGGCGCGCGCTGCATCCCCTGGTATCTTTTGAAATGTTACAATTAAATTTATACGTACGTAAGGCAAATATACCAATTTGTCAATGACAAAATACAAACTGATCCATTTATGGATTCAAATCAACGTGTTCTGACTCTGTGAGAGTAGAAGTTAAACAAAACATTACCGTACAGTTAATCTTATTATTTTTTGTTTATGAAAATAAAAACTATTGTAATGAGGCACTGAAATTGGATAAAACATGTTTCCTTTTTTTCTCAGTTACCACAGCGCATCCTTAGAGTTGTGTACAGAAATCAGGAATTCTTTTCTTTTGTACGTTAATCGCCAAAGATAAAAGCGTGGGGAACACCTACTGTCAGAAATGTCCTTGTTATGAAATGAAAGCCCATGATGAAGGTTTTTATCTTTGAAAATATATAAAAATAATGAGTCCATTAAATCTCTATAACTTTGTATTGTATCATTGTTATTACATTTTCCTTGAATTGAGAAATTTCATTCTGTACATTCATCAAAAATCATGCAAAAAAGAGACTAAGGAAACCACTAGAATTTTGTCACGGCTTCCTGTCCTAGTTAAGTACCTCATAATAGTTGTTAGGTAGATAGGTGCAAACAACCACGAAGAGAAACTAAGTTTTTCATCATATCCATGATAATTCATAATTGGAGAAAGTGATAAATATTCACTGGATAAAGATTCTTCCCAGTTAGTTTTCAAGAACTTCATTGAGAAAATAACAGCATGACAATACGACGCCAAAAAACAGTAAAACAACAATTGTCATTGTCTATGCCCTCTACTCATGCTAACAGATTCTCAAAACCATAGAATATGTAATATGAAATGTCATTTATAATAAAGCATCCTTCACAAGATTATGTCAATTGGCGGTTTATATAAACAAGTGATTTATTTATCGAGAGTTCTTCTTACACCCCCCTCAAGTTAACATCTCTGGGGTTACAACAAAACAAAAAAGTGTCAACTTGTGAGGTGAACATAAGAAAAATATTCAGCAGTCAGAATATTTTCAAAGCATTACAAAAATAATTGAAATTAATCCTACACAAAGATTATGTCAAAATATCCGCAACATTTTCAGATATGCAAACATACTCTACTCTTAATTGCTTCTTGGCTATACAGTCTTTGATGAAATGATTTCTTATATCTATATGTCTGGATCTTCCACTATTATCGAAGCTCTCAATCATGTTCATTGTACTTTGATTGTCTACAAAAATGGTTGGTAGAGTATCTTTGCCCGTGAGATCAAAGAAAACATTTTTCAAATAATATAAATCTGAAGCAATGTATTCTGCCTCACATGTACTTAAAGCTACACTAGATTGCTGTCTCGAATTCCACATGATAACATTAGCACAATGATGAATAACCGAACCACTCACACTTTTGCGGTCTAGTTTGTCTCCTGCCCAGTCTGCATCAGAGTAAGCATGGATGCTTACTTGGCTGGAACGATGATATGTCAACGCCTTGGGTTGGGTTAGCTTAAGGTATCTCAATATTCTTTTGCCTGCTTGCCATAGCTGTCTTGTGGGACGATCTGAAAATCTGCTGAGGTAACACGTTGCAAATCCAATATCAGGTCTACTAACTGTTGCCACATACATCAAAGATCCTATAAGTTGTCTGTATGGAACTTCCACAAATACATTATCTCGTGGGTCTAGTTGAAAGTTAGGTTCCATTGGTGTTGTGACACCTTTAAAGTCTTTCATCTTATATTTTACCAGAATCTTTTCGATAAACTCACTTTGGGAGATTTTCAATTCATCTTTGGTTTTTGTAATTTCTGTGCCCAAAAATTTCCGTAGTGTGCCAAAGTCCTTGGCACAGCAATTCGTTCTGAAAGCCTTTATAAGTTTCTGACAGTATTGTGGAGAGCCAGTAATCAACCCATATCATCAACCCATATCACTAACCATTTTTCCTTTCCCACATATAAACAGAAATCACTACTAGATTTGTGTAGTCCATTTGCTTCTGCAAAACTGTCAAATTTTCCGATCCATTTTCTAGGAGATTCACGTAATCCATATGAAGCTCTGTTTAGTTTTAAAACTCGACCAGTTTTGTTGGTTACCCCTTGAGGAATTTTAATCTAGACATCTGTATCTAGGTCACCATTCAAGAATGCTGTAGGTATGTCTAACTGTCTCACATCCCAGCTGTTTTGTAGAGCATGTGGAAGTAACATTCCTATTGTTGGTAGACGAGCTACTGGAGCATAAACATTATATGGTGTATCCTTCTGGTACCCTTTTGCGACTAGTAGCCTTCTTTTCGCCATTCTGTTCCACTTTGAAAACCCATCTTGTGTCGATGGCTTTGTGGCCATCAGGTAAATTTGAGTAAGACCAAGTATTATGCAATTCATGAGCATTTATTTCATTCATGATTGCTTGTTTCCATTCTTGCCCCTTAGAAATGTCTTCATCGTAATTTTGAGGTTCTTCAGTTAGTAAACAATAAACCAAATAACTCTCGTAGTCTTGGAACCCGGCGTGCTGTTCAATTTCTCTTGACCTCGTTTTAACATTGATTGGTGTTTGTTTGATCTGATTTTCTTCACCGTTTGATATTTCCCCTTCAATGGTTTGATATTCTTGATTTCTCTCTTGTATCTGTTCTATGACTGTCTCCGAATCTTTTTCTCCATTTTCTTCTTGTATCAAATATTTTTCTGGTTGTTGCAACTCTTCTTCCGGCTTGTATACGAAATCATTTTCATTTGACTAGTTACCAAAGGCAATTTACCGATGATAACTTTGGGAACTTCTATAATTTACTAAGCAATGAGGGATGGCAAGAAGTAAATACACAAATTGGTGTTGATTCAATGTACAATACTTTTTTTAGAATTCTTTATTATTATTTCGACATCGAATTTTCTCTTCGAAAACTACCAAATTTCCAAAGGGAAAAACAAAAAAAAATGGGTAACACCTGAGATCAGGGAGTGGGCGCGGAGATTGCGCGATATGTATTCATTTAACAAAGAAACTAAGATTGAAAATTCGCACCTGAAATATAAGGCTGAAAAAAAAGAATACAAGAATGCTATCGTCAGGGCTAAAATAGCGTACAACGACAATATCATCAGTAATTCGCAGAATAAAGTTAAAAGTACGTGGACCATGTTCAATAACGTAACAGGAAAACAAAACAAAAATCTGGAGAGTTTAAATCTAAAAATTGATGATGAATGTGTTACGAATCCGCAGCAAATTGCAAAACACTTCAGTGATCACTTCGATACATCAAGGTATAAAACAGCTAAAGGTATTCCCTCCAACCAAATAAACCTAAATTGGCCCTATCATCATAAAACCACCATGTTCCTGAAACCAACCTGCCCCGATGAAGTGCGGCGTACTATAATGGCTCTACCACCGAAATTTTCAGTTGGTGTTGATAAGATACCGACTGTTGTACTTGAACGTGTAGGGATCCTAATTTGTCATCCACTAGCAGATATTATTAATGAATGCTTTTCTAATGGAATATTTCTTGGTGCATTGAAAATTGCAAAAGTTGTGCCAGTTTACAAAAAGGGGAAAAAATGAAATATTAAACTATAGACCAATTTCTATCCTGTCAGCTTTTTCAAAAATAATTGAACGCATCATTTACAATGTTATTGTCGTACTTTATTGAAAATGACATATTTGTGATGAATCAGTACGGTTTCCTCCCTAATAGATCCACCCAATCTGCGATTTATGATTCACTTAACTATATAATTGATCAACTCGATAAAGGCAATAAAGTAACTGGTATTTATTTTGACCTAACGAAAGCTTTTGACCTCATTAATCATGAGCTATTAATGCTAAAACTAGAGCGCTATGGTGTTAGAGGAAAAGCCAATGATTTAATAAAATCTTATCTCAGTAACCGAACACAAATATCTCATCTAAAAATAATTTCAAATCTTCGGTATGCTACTCCGAAAAAGTCAAGACTGTCATAGGAGTGCCTCAGGGCTCCATACTCGGTCCAATTCTTTTTTGATATTTATCAACGACATATTTCCCCAAATAGACATCAGCTCAGTCTTTCTATTCGCTGACGACATATCAGTTGTTGTGTCAGAGAGGGATATTTATACTCTAAATGAAACATCTAATGTAACAGTGTCTCAAGTTGTTGAGTGGTGTGAAAAGAACTATCTTTTGATAAATAATGATAAAACCAATTATATAAACTTCATAAACGGCACGGAAGCCCCACTACATATCAACATAGACAATTCCGAAATGGATGAAACATTTTCCTCAAAATTTTTAGGGGTTATGATAGATAAAGAATTGCGTTGGGCTGATCAGGTAAGGCAGTAATGGGTAAATTAACATCAGCCTGTTGTATCATAAGATACCTAAGGGATCACATAAGTATTAACAATATCAAAATGTTTTATTTCGCTTATGTCCATTCGGTGATTGATTATAGCGTAATATTTTGGTATCATGCACCAACATTTGAGGATATATCCATCTATCAGAAAAAAATCATAAGAACTATGCTTAACCTGAAAAATGGTACCTCTTGCAGACATTTATTTTTGAATTGGGAATTATGACTGTTCATTGTTCCAACACATATAATATTGCAATATTCGCTAAAAAATACCTGCACAAATTTCCTACAAATAATCAATATATTTGCAATATGGCAACAAGAGGAAGTAAACATCCACGCGTTCCACCACATAGAACAAGTCTTCTCGAGAAAGGTCCGTACTATAACTGCATAAAAATATATAATGCACTGCCTCCACATTTCAAAGAAATCAATACCATGAGTATCTTTAAACGAATTTTGAAGGAATACCTGATTGAAAATCCCCTATATTCACTTGACGTATATTACAATGTCTGTAAGGTGTAACGTTTGAGTTGTGTATGCATACTTTTTTTTTTCGTAACAGCCACAAATCAACGAACTCAAGTGATGATATATTAATTTTTTTACATTCTACTTGTATTTTTGAGACAATCTCAAGTATTTACTTTTAAACTTATATGTATGTTTGTAAATTGTAATTTTGTATTTGACGCTGCTGATGTTTCATTGAAAACCCATGGCAATAAATATATTAT
>JAVJAQ010001810.1:0-27487 GCA_032362365.1 Zygogramma bicolorata
TGAGAGCACAAATCTGACAATAAACAAGTTCATTTATTTGTCATCAAACATTGTGTTTAAGGATGGACAAGTATGTAAAATTAAGTAATGTAATGGAGTATCTCCAAAATTAAAAGTTTTGTATTGGGTTTGTTTTCATAAAAGAATTGGACCTTGAAGAATAAAAAGGGGGTACCTATTTAAAAAAGTTGAGATTTTTTATGTTTTTCATTCACTTGTTGGACCCACGTTTTTGGTGGATGTGAAAATGGTGTGTGATCCGTTCAACCTTCAATATCAACTCATTGCATATTTTTTTAAATGTTAATTTACATAAAAATGACGTATGTTCGAGAAACTGCATCTGTCACTTTTTCTAAAAAGCTCTAACTCAAAAACGGTTCATTTTGGAAATAGGGTTTGATATATAAGTTAGAATCTAAATCATGGAAAGAATTCAAAAATGAGGTGAAATACTGGGTGTGCCAAAAAAATAACAAAGATGACCTCTGGAAACGTCACATGAACGAAAATATTTTAGCTGAATTCTTCATTCGTCGTACCAATTTTCGATTCGCCCAACTTTCAGTTTTCTATATATAGATTGCGTTAACTCGTCAAAATATACCCTGTATATTAGGTAACATCTCATTATGCACCGTCACCAAAGTTCTTTCCTGATGATGAAAATGATCAATAAAATTCCCGAAAGCTTGGATATACCTGGAAGAGTACTCTTTCAATTGCTGCGAAGCTAAACTATTCACTGGTTCCCATTGTGTATCCTTCGTCTATCTTTACTTGAAACGATAAGAGTACCAAATATCCAAGGAACCAATACTATCGCTTCTCTGCTTTATATTCTCGGTCACAACGTTGAGTTGGTACTAATTGAGTGCTATATTTCAATCTGAATCTAGAAAGATGAGAGAGAAAAATATAAACACTGCTCTTCTGAATTTATTTCAACATTTCTGGTTATCAAACATATCGGATCTTTTATCATCAAGCATTTGTTTGATTTTTCCAGTGGATTTCTCAGACAATTATTGAAAGGCTCGTCAAGGAGTTCGATTGGATAAATGATTCCTTAGATAAACACGGCTTATCGGATATCAAAATCGGAGGAGTCGGTCTGGAGAGACTGCGGAAAACGGCGCAAATGTCTGCCGTCTCTCAATTCATACCTTCGCTTCCTACGCTTCTGCCCTTTTTGGAAATCTCGGCTAATCAGGAGTATTTGGTAAAACGTATCAGGGAATTAGCAAGAGGTGGATGCATCAGCGAATTCAAATGGAACGGAGGCGGGAGCTACAACGGAAAAGAGTGGGATGTATCGCTGCCTACAGATTGTGCGGTAAGTTCTCCGTCTAGTCGTTGTTTGCTTGTTTGGATGACTTGGATCTATTTGCTTGCGTCATTTATTTATCAGATATGTGCAGATGTCTATGATTCATGAATAACGTTTACAAGTAGTTGATAGTATAAGAATATACCTACACTACCCTGATCAAGAAAATGAGGTTCAGGCGCTAGCAAAGCTTTTCTCCTTCAATCTATCGTGAGCAACCTCAACTACAACATTACCAATTATAAACGTATCGTTTACGCATTTTCGGTAGCACTAGGAGTTTTGGCTACACGTTGCAGATAAACAGACAGGCACCACAAGCATTTATGCTACATCATTATGATCATATCCAATGCTTTTTTGTTTGGTAATTATTTCCTAATCAGCAAATTATGCTGGTATTGTGATTCAATACTTACCTTTTCCATTGCACCGAAATCTCTGATGAATTCACAAATCCAAGGCCAGTCACCTGTTTCGACCCACATCTCCGTGCTGGGTAATCGCACGTTAAAAGGTAAGGCCTCGTTGATCCATTGCTCGCACAAGTTTCGACTTCTGAGGGTTGACGTTCGTCAGCTGGTTAACAGAACGAACAAAAAAAAAACATAGGTCTGTTCAGTGGCACTTGGCTGGATTTGCAAATACAACGCATTTAAAACTGTCTGTCCTACAAGGAACAAAAATCTGACATCTAATGCAGATGGTGTTTTTTTTTTCTAAAGAATAACTTCGTCTCTTGTCCGAAGTCTCACTCCAAACACAAATAAGTGATAAAGATTATATGACAACAGGCACATAGGAGAACCAAGCTGTTGGAAAATCGGTCTGTTGCGAACAAGAATCATTTTTCTCCACTCGTAGAGATGATTGAAACTCGACAGAAATCAGAGATTAGGTATTTCGGCCCAATATGGGTGTTAGGTCTCTTCAACTTTGAACGGTACAGATAGATACAGACGTTAACCCATTTAATTAAGTACATGTTGCTCTTAGGAGTGGGCGGAAGATTTGGCACAAAAGCATTATGTTTTATGTATGCTTTATTGAAAAAAATATAAACAGCAGAGATATTCAATTTCTATGCTCTTTCATAACATTTTTTTTAAATGATGGAGAAAAGTGATGCTAATAAATTGTATTTATCTTTTTTCAAATTTCCAGGTATTCCAATGAGTCTGTTTTGAATTTCCACTTACATTGTTTTTTTTAGATTGTTATGCATCTGTTAGCTTCTTATTTGGACACACAATTAATGCCTTTACCGAATATGCCTGATACCAAAGCTTTCAGCGGTCACCACTATATAAGGGCTTCAGAAAAAATGCCTGACCTTACAAGTAATAGCCTCTTCATACAGCAAGTTTCTGAACAACCACCTCACTACAGAGTCATAGTTGCAGGAAAAGTGTATGAAATGGTCAAGGTGAGTTACACTATGGATATATGAATGTGTTATTGCGTGAGGAATAATAAATCGATGATTTATCCAATCACTTGATAATATAAAGTCTTTTGTGTTCGATTTTTCGAATTTACTGAAGTTATTTTTGAATACCTAGTGTGTTTCAATTCTCATCTGAATCATTCAGAACTAATCAGAAAGTTTTCCGACGCGTGAGCAGGTCGCACACAGATATCCACATAAGAAGCAAGTATTAAAGGTGCACATTGAACCAACATAATAACGCAGTTAGTTTAGTGTCTTCATAATTAATCAATTAAATGAAATTTTTTTTTGCGGCATATGACTTCCGAATATGCGATGGAGAACTCAGGGTCCTCAATAGCTCAGTGGTAAGAGCATCCGTCTAGTTCATGGAAGACGTGGGTTCGAACCCCGCTTGAAGAAGTTTATTTTTCTTGAATTCTGATTTGTCTGAAGGCCGCAAAATATTTCATTCGAATTGTTCAACATAGTAACTATTTTCATCTCATAGGTCATAGTAGTTTATGACACTGATAATTAAGAAATACCACAATTTCATAATACAGGTTTCTCTGAAATACGACACCAGGATTTGAAGGATTCTGCTTTATTGATTAATAATGCATTTCCTATGAGCAAACTATAGTTTTCTGTTGAATGTTGTGGAAATAAAGACATATATTGGTTTTTATTTTATGAAAAATGAGAAATAGAATTTCAACACTTATAATTTTTCTAACTAATGTTACTGAAGTTTCGTCCTATTCGGACTTTAGAAGACTATAAACTTTATTTCACCACGTGAGATAATGTAATTGCTCATACTCGTCAAAGGGAGTTGCATTGAGGCAGCTCAAGAATGGCCGCAACACAAGAACAAATATGACGTAAAAGTTTCCTGGGACTCTGTATCTACCGCAGACGTTTTGTTAAGGACTTTGCCCCAAGCCAATGCATAGTCTGACAGAGGAGAGAGCCTTCTTTGTTTTGTTACCAGATTGTCAGCAAGCATTCATTACTGGAAATATGTGACAAGTGCTCCAATCCTAGCACATCCAAAATAGTAAGGCTTCTTTATACTCGATACCGACGCATCACAGCATGGTGTCGGAGCCTTCCTTTCCTAGGTACAGGACGGGAAAAAATCGTCATCAGCTATTTCAGCAAGACTTTGGGAACAGCTGAAAGAGATTATATAGCATACATAGCACGTTGGCCTGAGAAATTGCAAACCTATGATTTGAGATACATAAAAGGCAAGGGAGTCACGGTGACGCAGATAGCCTTTCAGGGGACGACACTAGCAGAATCTTTGATGTCCTCGTCTATATTCGCAACAATTCCACCATCTCTGATAGTTTTTCTGAGTAATTGACATCGATTGATCACACTCCAGCTTTGTGGGGCAGAGTGGGATGAATTCCCACAAAAGCTATTCTACAGTTGCGACTATGAATGATCTGGTCATTTCCAAGGATATCATTCTCTTTCGTCTTTCTACTAGATCAATTTGTTCTGTTCCATTCATCACCTGCTATGAACCCTTCCTTATCAAGAACATCTTCATTATGAACTTCCAGTGCTGGAAGTTGAAGAACTTTCATTTGAAAAACTTACGTGACTTCATTTCGACTATCAATTATTTTTTCACAACTTTTAATCTCAAAATGAATCTAGGGAAACCAAAGTGACCTTGACGATTCGGCGAAATCCTACAGTGATATCAAAGATTGTATACTTTCACTGCCGGCGACTGAGGAACTGTTAGAAGTTTCCGGGCTTCTGAGCCGTGGTCCGCTGGTTTTTGGGCCTGACGTTTCATCTGCATCTGCGGTAGAGATTCTGAAAGGCGATGCGGAATCTGAACCACATCAAATCATAGCCTCGCAGCAGGGAAGGATACTTCGACCGTTGCCGCATCGCCTTTGGAGAATGTCTGCCGCAGATGCAGATGAAACGTTTGGCCCAAAAACCTGCGGACCACGGTTCAGGAGCCCGGAAACTTCTAACAATTCATCCCACAGTGAAAAATCAATTTTCTAGAGGTCAAACTGCTTACACACGAACTTAGTTTCATTAACTCCGTACGGAGTCTGGCAGCCAAAAGTGAGAAAAAGAAATTAACGACCCTGAGGAACTCATCTGATGGGAGCGGGAACCCAACCGGACGATGAAGGTCAACCATCCTTCTCACTCACCAACCCTTCACCTCCACTCTCTCTTCGTACCCATCACCACAACCAAACAACTCACGTTGGCGTCTCTTTGGTCGGGATCGAACATGTCGGAGGGTTTGGAAAAAAACTACTGGGAGGAAACAACCCAACGTGAAACTGACTTTACTCAAACTGAGGGTTCTAACGGCCTCGGGTTTTTGTTCTTCCTTTCCTTAGCGGCGGCTTCTTCTTCATAGAGAGATCTTTGTGGTTCTTCGCCTTTGTCTAGTACGGAACTCAAACCTCATTTCTTCTTCTACAGGATTGGAGCAGTCTTTGTGGTTTTCCAGGGATAGGAGCGACTAGGATTTTGCGGTACAAGGGGATGACCTTTTTTCAGGCTTCTGAAAGGATTAGGGGAGTACCTCTTCTGAGGAAACGAAGGAGAAAGGGTGTTGAGCTTGATGGGTTAAGAAATACGTGAATCAAACTCTCTTCCATCCTTTTTAGCCCTTTGGTTCTTAGTACCTGTTGTTCTTGTTGTCGAGAAGTGTGGGAAAAAAAAAATGAATTATTAAATAAACCATGATTTGGTTGCCTTATAATTCGGTTCTTGTTTTCAGGGGTACAACAACTTGTTTCATAGTATTTTGTTCTTCATTTACCATGTTAATAAAATTGAACATGGCATGCTGGGAAGAGTCAACTTGGGAAGAGCTGGAGTAAACATTTTGTGGGTTATAGATCAATAAACAAGAAACTGACTTTTTACGTGTACTGTTATTCATCAGTGTAAGAATATTATATTTTTGTAATAAAACTAAAGAAAATGTTATCAATTATTATTTTCATCAACTCATAAAGCTTCACCTTGAGTGTACAAACTTGCAGCAAAAACAATGTCACGTTTGATAGCTGTTGAAGCTTCTTCCATTTTACTCTGTAATTCAGGATCTCCTATTATTCTTGCAGCATCTCGAACATCGCAGATAGTTTCATTCAATTGTTGGATGCATCTGACTATAATCCCCTCTTGAATATCAGTCAGTTTCATAATATCTGCAAAAGGCTGAAACAAATATGAAATAACTTATACGAGTAATATATCATACAAGGTAATATACATATAAGGTATCACTGCATTTGAGGGCGAAT
The DNA here is from genome assembly GCA_032362365.1 of Zygogramma bicolorata. NCBI lineage: Eukaryota > Metazoa > Arthropoda > Insecta > Coleoptera > Chrysomelidae > Zygogramma > Zygogramma bicolorata. Next base: position 6,071 of record JAVJAQ010001810.1, read on the forward strand.
TGAAAAAACTCATGCTGGGTGGGTGAACGAGGAGACTTGACCCTACTTTCATTGTGTTATCTGCTAACATTTTTTGGACTATTGTCATGTTCCGATATTGCTGGTATTACTGGCCACAGTAAGCATTTTCGGAACGCTTTTTGCAGTGATAGTAATCTACTGTTGATGATATCGGAACGGATCGCCATCGGACATCCGTCAAAGGAACTGTCAGCGATGACAGGTGTGACGTACCCTATCTTATTTCAAAATGAATTAAATATTGGAAGAAATATTAAGCAATAGCGATACGGAAATAGAAAATTCGGAGCTCAAGCTCTGATGATGAGTCTTAAGAGAATATATAATGACTGAAATTATAATCCTCGACAAAATTAGAGGTCGCATAGAAAAAATACCAAGAATAGAAGGGTACATCATTCAAAATGTAGTAGGTTTTTACACCCCTAAGATTTTCAAACAAAATTTCAGGTAAGTGCGAGTAAGGTTTGCAATCTCGAAAAATGGGGTTCCCGCAGATTTTATTGATCTGCTGGAATCATTTCAATTCAGCATCATTTTGTACGCAATTATCTTCCAGTATAACTCGAAACATTTTTGATAATTTTACAATTGCAATGATCTGACAACAAATTTAATCTGCTATCCGTTGACGTTTATTCGAACACAACCTAACCTAACTCAATTTGAGGAATACTGGGACTACTGGACTACAGGACCACTTCTGCAGCAGTAGCACCAGTAACGTTTTAGTCTCTAACAGGGTACCTAAAAAATTGGCGCGAAATAATTGCCAGTGAATGTCAGTAAAATCGGAACGACTGAATTAGCTGAACAGTACTGTTCAGGAATATCGGAACATGACATATGTGTTTTTGGTTCTATTCAATTGTTTATGGTCTTGCAAAAAATGTGTTTTTATTTTTTTTTATTTTAATGTACAACAAAAGTCAGTCTTTCACTGAATAAAGGATTATTATTAGAAGTATGGACTACAGAAATAAATTAGGAAACATAACTGACGCCTGCCTCGTAAAATTTGGAAGTATCACTACTTTCATTCGGGTTTGAAGGCCGTCGTTTTTTGGAATTTCTTCCTGACGTTTCGCTGGCTCGAGTGGCTAGCTTCTTCAGAGGTTCATTCATCTTGGAATTCACTCCGATGACTGGAGATTGTTTCTTCGCAAGTTGTATTTATGCCGATTCAGATAGTTTGCGGTGCTAATTATTCCATTCGGATTCGGGGAATTGTCATTAATATTGATTACCTTGTTTACTTCCTGTGGGTTCGGAGAATAATCATCATTAATATCTGAAGAACTACCTGCAGTTATTATTGATTTTCTTAAAATGGGATTCCATATTCGGTTGAGGTTGACAGCTTCTTCTTTTCTGTTGAAATTATCCGTGTGTTTGTGGATTTCTATTGCCTCCCGTACCAGTCGGCTATGGTATCCCTGGTTGGGTGCAATCAGTTTTGCATTCTCAAACAGAATCCTGTGGTTTCCCTCACTAAGTGCGTGTTCCGCCACAGCCGACTTGTCAATTTGCCCTAGTCTGCAGTTTCTCTCATGTTCCTTTAGCCTAGTTCCCATGGATCTTTTGGTGGTACCGATGTATACCTTCCCACAGGTGCACGGTATGCGATAAACCCCTGCTGCAGACAGTGGATCTCTTTTGTCTTTAGCCGATCTGAGGCTCTGTTGAATCTTCTTTGTGGGTTTAAATACAGTTTTTATGTTGTATTTACTCAGGAGTTTTCCAATTCTGTCTGTGACCCTCGGAATGTATGGCAAATATGCATGTGCAACTATCTGAACGTCCTCCTTGTTTCGAACAGTGGAATTCTTCAGTTTCATGGCCCTGTTGATCTCGGGTACACTGTATCCATTCGACCTCAAGGTCACTTGAAGATGTTCCAGTTCTTCCTCCAGATGTTCTGGTTCGCATATTCTTCGAGCACGTTCCGTTAGAGTAGAAATGACTCCTCTCTTCTGGCTGGGATGGTGATTCGACAGCGCGTGCAGGTACCTATCCGTGTGTGTGGGTTTTCGGTACACTTTGTGGGTTACCGAAAACCCACACACACGGATAGGTACCTGCACGCGCTGTCGAATCACCATCCCAGCCAGAAGAGAGGGGTCGTTTCTACTCTAACGGAACGTGCTCGAAGAATATGCGAACCAGAACATCTGGAGGAAGAACTGGAACATCTTCAAGTGCCTTGAGGTCGAATGGATACAGTGTACCCGAGATCAACAGGGCCATGAAACTGAAGAATTCCACTGTTCGAAACAAGGAGGACGTTCAGATAGTTGCACATGCATATTTACCATACATCCCGAGGGTCACAGACAGAATTGGAAAACTCCTGAGTAAATACAACATAAAAACTGTATTTAAACCCACAAAGAAGATTCAACAGAACCTCAGATCGGCTAAAGACAAAAGAGATCCACTGTCTGCAGCAGGGGTTTATCGCATACCGTGCACCTGTGGGAAGGTATACATCGGTACCACCAAAAGATCCATGGGAACTAGGCTAAAGGAACATGAGAGAAACTGCAGACTAGGGCAAATTGACAAGTCGGCTGTGGCGGAACACGCACTTAGTGAGGGAAACCACAGGATTCTGTTTGAGAATGCAAAACTGATTGCACCCAACCAGGGATACCATAGCCGACTGGTACGGGAGGCAATAGAAATCCACAAACACACGGATAATTTCAACAGAAAAGAAGAAGCTGTCAACCTCAACTGAATATGGTATCCCATTTTAAGAAAATCAATAATAACTGCAGGCAATTCTTCAGATATTAATGATGATTATTCTCCGAACCCACAGGAAGTAAACAAGGTAAGCAATATTAATGACAATTCCCCGAATCCGAATGGAATAATTAGCACCGCAAACTACCTGAATCGGCATAAATACAACTTGCGAAGAAACAATCTCCAGTCATCGGAGTGAATTCCAAGATGAATGAACCTCTGAAGAAGCTAGCCACTCGAGCCAGCGAAACGTCAGGAAGAAATTCCAAAAAACGACGGCCTTCAAACCCGAATAAAAGTAGTGATACTGAAAACCTCGGCCGCGAAAGCCTCAACTATTTTGTCAAAATTTGGAAGCTTAGGGTCAACGACAGCCGAAGGCGCTGATGGCGGTTATTTTATTCCAGTGGGAGGGGGGGGGGTACTGAATCGTAGACATCTATGATGGTGTATGTTTCTCTGTGAGGTCTAAGTGCGTATTTCATTAGAGAAGTGGATAAGGGCCAAATATATCCACAAAAATGCGCCGGCAAAGTCATCGTTTTCTCCAAGGATAACCAAGTGATTTTCCATTCTAGGATCGGGTGAATTGAAAATCTAAATTATAAAAATCTCTCTCGGAACCAAATTTACAACCCAGATTCTGTGCACAAAGGGTATTTTTTTTGGATTTCACAATACCACGTACTGAAAGAGAACTTACATAACACTCTCATTTCGCTTGAAATTCCAGGTGAGTATAAGGAAATGGTGAATTCTTTTGAACTACATCATATAATGTGAGAACGCGACGCCATATTTTCCGAAGAAAATGCTTCTCTCACATATAATGTGTAGTAAGTTAGGTTGGATTTTTTTCAAATGTTGGTTTCTATCGATCGATCCAATTATGCAGAATCTGCCCTCACTCGACGATAATACAGAATTGTGGATTTCCATTCTTTACAGTTTTTTCGTGATACACTCAATTCTGTTGTATAGTTGGGGTCAACATCGAGATCCACTATGAAAGTAAAGGATCGTGCTCCCACTCCGGTCTGAATGCTCTTTCATATTTTCGCTTCATCACCACCAATGAGTAATTAACACTGGCCCAAGAAAAATCACCGATAACTGATTGTTGCCCACGAAAAATTTCCAACAATATATAACAGCGAAATATATCCAATGCATTTCTATATTCAATCTGAGACTGATTCAACATCATCAATAAACCCATTATTATTACTATATGCATACTTGATTACTATTACCATTATACCATAATTATTATTATTATTTTTGGCATTTCGGGTTGCCATAATGAATTTTATTTTCAATAACCAAAACCTGCCAGATTTGATAAAACGTGAACTGATTATGCCAGAGGCTAAAATAAGAGCCCAATCCTGCCAAAATGGCAGGAACCTGACACATATGGTCACGCTGATGCTGAGTGTGGTGCAGTCATGAGCCGATTTGTGCTGACTATAAGTCCCGGAATATTTCTCGTGTGAACAAATTGTTGAAAAGTTGATATGATTGAATTCAAACCTGTTATAATAATGGAAATATATTCTATACATAGAACATTCCAGTATTCACTTTCCAACTATAACATCATTAATGCCCCTCTTTTATTTTTGAACGAGTTAACAGAAAAAATTGAAACTTGGGATAAAGGAAATTGATGCATAAATACTATATTTTGGAGTAAAATTCATAAAATATGAAGTAATTATCTTCACTTACCACAAAATGACGGAAAATTTAATAATTTCCTTTATTCATCGACGTTTAACTGATACTCTGAGGAAATAAGCTGAGTTTGTTCAGAAGATGCTCGAAATGGTGCCTTAAACATCTTGACATAAGAACAGCCTATCCGATATTTCACGTCGAACATTTTTGAACACAGCAATGTCAATATTTCTACAATCTATTTCTACAATTTCTTATTCTCGGCCGTATATTCAATATTGGAGCAGGTTCAGTGTCTTACACCTTTATCTTCAATTAGCCCTATAAAAAAAGTCTTAAGGTGTCAAATCTGGCCGTGGAAGAGCATAGAACGTGTTATCCAAATAAGCTCCATCTCGTTGGAATAATAATAATATCCATATCGAGTTCATTAGGATTCACTTCGACGATTTCGGTGATTAGAGGATCAACAGTAGTTTCCGCCATATTCAAAAACAATTCCCCTGTTAATGTTCAATTGACCATTTTGGAGATATGTGGTATCTATTCACTTGTAAAATCGATAATCAGATGAGTATATTTCAAAACTGAACAAAAAATAACCTATAAAATCTTATCGGGTTGTTGGGATTGCCATATTGCAGAGAAAACGAATATTTCTAGAAAATTATGTATCACGAGACACCCCCTTTCCATTTAATTTTTTTTTTCAGATAGCTTCCAGTCGCCATTTTGAATTTTTCATCTGCCAATTTGACTCCAAAATATAGTATTTATGCATCACTTTCATTATCCCAAGTTTAAATATTTTGAATTGACCCGTTCAAAAAATAAAAGAGGGTGGAGGAACATTAAAGAAAAGCACTGTATATATTTATATGAATCATGCAAGACAGGAAGGAGCTCATAAAAACTAGGGATTTTGTTTTTAAAAAGCTACAAAGTGAAGAATTGTGGCAACATAAGGTCACTCGAGTTGATAATATTTTGATGAAAATTGTTAATAAACGAATCAATGATATGAAAATTTTCAAAAATATGCAATGGATGTTCAATATATATAGGGCAATTATCAAAATCAGAACAGCACGCTAAATGCTCACACAGCACAATCAACACATTCATTTTCCAAGAAGATTTTGGAAGTTTGAGTTGAATAATAGAGTTCAATAAATTTTCTTGAAATTTTTTAATTCAAATACATATAAAAATCTCATGGAGAAGCGAGTTCGAAAGTAATATAGTTACCCAATAGTCCAGCTGAGTGCATCCCAGACTGTATACATATCAGAAGTAAATTGTTATGTTTCGAACTGTTCAATTTCGAAATAAAGGACAATACGATAGGAAAACGTTAAATTAATCAATGAATTCACACTATATTTGAAAAATATGCATACTTCGAAACCCTGGCTATCGTTGATCTTTTTCGGTCACGACGAATAAGTATTCCGAGCAAAATCACGAATTACAAAAGATCGCTCATATAAAAAACCTCCTCCTTCAGGACAATGGTACCACCCCCTTACGTGTATTTATTCAAGCTGCAATCTTTGTGGAGGCTTTTCCGCAAAACTCGTTCGTTTGTGATATCACTGCTAGACAGGGGTATATCATTGTTTAGAGATAAGAGAGAGATATTATGGATCGAGGGGTTAGGGAAATTTAATTTTTTATTCGGATATTAGAATTACATTTTTCCAATTTACGTGTAAGCCTCTGCTTCCACCTGAGTACTCCATCTACCTTGATTGAATAAGTTCTTCCACTACTTCATGTACAAGACCCAGGCACCATTTATTTTTATTTGCGCGATAATCTCGTGCCCCTACCTCTTTCCCCGCGCAAAAAAACGTCATTGTTTCGGGTAGAGCAGTTTTTCACATACATTATCATCGGTCGAAGGCATTAACGGATCTAACTCAGTCCGAAAATGACGATCCATCAACAATTTTGCTGGAGTTTCACCTGTAGTTTTGTGTATTGGATTACGATACAGTGACAAAAAAATTATCAATTATTGAATTCACATCGCCCCCTACATAAAACGAAGATAGAATTAGAGAAATTTTTCGATCTGTTGGAAGATCGTACATCGACTGACCCTGTTTTGTTCAGCAATGAAAAGAATAACCTTCGGGTAGGGAATAAGATTCAATGTAATTATTTTCAATTATAGATCAAAAGTAGATAGGGTTAACGTAGTGCACAGTCCAAAAACTGATAATGTAATAAATTTCGAAAAGGAAATTGGTCATAGAGACCAACGTTTTTTTTATTCGCCACTATGGTTTTCCGAAATAGTCGTCAATTCAAATATAAATTATAACTAAATTTATTCCATAGCAGGTTGTGAACCAATTTCTTAACCAACATAAAAGATGAATGAGGTTCAAGAATGTTCTTACCTGATTGGTTGCCCACTCATATACAACATGTACCAATCCAAAATTCAAATCTTCTTGGAATTCATCAGTCTGTATTCCTAATCGCAATTCTCGTTGTCCAATTTCGTTGTGTACTTCCGTTATTTCTTTGATAGCCTAAAAACAAAATTATTTCTTGAAATATTACAAATTGGTATGAATCGTATAGGAATTGGTGTTCCAGAATTGCGACAACAAGCGATATTTTCATTACAAAAAAGTGAAATAGAAAAAGGTTGGAGAAAACGTCGAAAGATTTCACTTGAAATGTCTTCAAATTGCAATGATCTCCAAGGAAGCCTCCCAAATTATTTTTTGCTGCACTCTACCTTATTCTTAATGAATTGATGCTGGTATACTTCGAATCACTGGAATGCAGGAGATAATAATATAAAGCTACTCATAAAACGAATGCAAGTGTTTTTTTCAATTTAACGGCTTTGTTTGACAACACGTTGAGTACATCAAACACTTTTTGCGTCAGTTACATGCAATATTTTTTTCTCGTTTTATTCAATGTATGTATTATTATATTCGTTTTTCCTAAAAACTACTTCATGGTACTTGGTTTATATTGGTATAGATTCATTTTAATTACAGCACCAAGTTAGGAACACATTTTTGGACCAATTTACATATTTTGACCCGCCACAGGAACCGAACCGAGCCAAATGCGGTGCTCTCTTTTCATTTGGATATTTATTATAAATCCTTCAAGGGTGACAATAATAACATACTAACAGTTGAAATTGTGGATTTGTAATGTCATCTGTCACATTTATAGAATGGGGACCAGATGGCTAATATTCAAGTGAAACTTCAGTACAATTACTGGGAAAATGCTCACAATTTCGGAGTATGAAACCTAGCATTTTGTTACTCGAGGATGATATTTTATTCAGATAGCTTTTAAAATTGAGCTTTTGGGAAATAATCTTCCAAATTTCTAATTTCAGTTACTCTGCTTAGGATAATTCTATTTTGGTATCGAGATTGAAAATCATTTATCAGTATTCAACTTTAAAAATTTTGAATTAGAGCAATGATATAAATTACCACTTGTAATACCACTAGTGCTTAAATTATTTCCGAAATTTTTCCGAGCTCACGAATATTCTGAAAATTGATATAATTTTTTAAAAATATTCGTGAACCAGAATAAATTTCCAAGGATAATTCAAGTAGGCGTGGTATTTAGTAAGAAAATTACACTCCATATTGAACTCAAACGAATTATTTGAAATTCATGTTTTAGCCTTTCAAAGTACGTCGAGATAGGCTTTAGATTACATTACAAATTTAACAATTGAATCGCATATGCCTAGTTCTGTCGAATTCAATTCAGTTCATTATGTGAGCTTCAACAAAATGAATCGGTTCGGTCAAGAAACTACCAAAGTTATTCATTGTATCGACTTCAGTTGATAGTGAAGTGTCAGTGGCTCGTAAATAAAGATGTGGATGAATATTTTATTTTCATTAGTATGCTAAATTGCTCTTGTGCCGAATTTGAAAGTTACATTTTGTTTACTTCTGCTCAAAGTTGGTTAAGTGACATGTTATGTCAAACCAAATATTCTCTGCTCATGCCAAAAAATTTCAACTATAAATCGCTGTTATTGGGGAGTAGTACCAAGACTAGAGACATCGACTATATCTCCGCCCTCCTCGTTCGACGAACTGACGTTGGCTGGAAAGCCTGTTCTAGTCAATCTTGCACGATGTCCTAATCGCGAAGTTATTCTCGGACCCGATGAACACAACACCTAGTACTTTTTCTCCTCTGGGAGAGGTGGTATTGCACTTTGGTTGAGTTCAGTGCCATCGCTAAGGTCCGGGAGCCCTGACGGGTACTGTTTATATTTTTGATGCCGTCCACCGTGAATGTGGCTTTGGAGAAGCTCACTTCCGCCTTCAACTCACTTAGAATTTCCGCTAACACATCTATAGGCGTTTCATTGCTCACTGTTTGTTTTAGGATCAGAGGGTAGACCTCCTTGCCTCATTGAGTTTCAGCAGCCTTGGTCCGCCAGAGGTGGATCCCCCTTCCGGCAATATAGTTTAAGCGCTAGAGGACTTCCACACCACGTCGACCGGTCACAGTCGTCTAACTCGCTATGAAGGCAGTGGGGTAAAGTCCTCGTCGGGCTTCTGCCTCTTCTTGGTGCCCGTCTCCACTGGCTCAGCATCTCTTCCCCCAATCCCAACGCACGAACGAGGCGCCCGATGAAAGTGAACACCTCATCCTTGGGCGTTACCTAACGGCTCCTTTAAGCCACTATATCTGGACAGTCTCGCCATGGTCTATACGGTGTATCTCTCTGTGAAGCTTTCCACAACACGATAATTTCATCTTACGATTTCTCACTTTGCAGCGTCAGGCCGTGCCTAGCACACTCTTACTGCTATTATCTTGCACTACTTACACATCGATAATATTTTGTGCTTTTTTTCGATGCTACACGCGGTACCGCTCACTACCTTCATCTTGTTCGAGACAGTGCATGATCATTTAGAGCGCATGGCTGCATTCATCGCAGTCTTATCGCTGTACTGTAAATTTTATCTGGCCCCGTTATCTAAATATTTTGCAATGATCTCTTCATCCCCCTTGAAGTTTAGAAGTCTAAATTCAGTTTTTTTCACACTAGCCCTTTGTCCCGTCCCAATAATTGAAAATCAATTCTGGTGGTGTATCGCCAAGAGCATATGTGGAATTTCTTCTATGAAGAATCCCACACTAACACCTTCTGGATGTAATCCAATGCCCTTCGTGGTATTAGCCAGGGGAGTAGTTGTTTTCTAATAGGTGTTGGTCCGTCAACCTACAGTGTAGGTGAGTTGAGGCTGGCCTGAACAAATTGTTCATTTTTAGAATATAGCCTCTTGTCCTTCCCACAAATAAAACACTCACTATCGGACGTCGCTATAACAAATGGGCAAGCAATGCTTCACTTTCATCAAACCAATAAACAGGAAAACATTGCTCACGTACGTTGACTAAGGCTGGATTCAGACAGATCCGGAATCTGATTGGACGACGATCGGATAGCTTTCTGATGTATAAATTCAAATTAGATCCTTGGTCACACATTTATGAAAATTTTCGTAGTAATTTTAGAATTTTGGAAATGGTTTCCTATATATAAAGTTACACGACATGTATAGGTTAGTTATTTATTATTTAACTTCAATACTCTGCAAAAAAAATTGAAATGAATTGAAATTGTGAACCAAATTCTGGGCATTACTACGAAAGGCCATTTTCTTCTTCTTCATTCATTCTTCGAAATAATCTTAAAACGTTTCACTGGGATGTAATTAAACTTTCTGAAGCTTTTATATTTAGTAATTTTTCTGATTCAGAGGTTGTTCCTGAAAATTTTAACTTCTTACCATAATTGTAAGAAATTCACTTCTTTAACAAATTTGTTCTCACGAAGATATATGATGATTAAATGCACTCAAAAAAAGCTAATGGTCAGAAACATGAAAATGTAATACATTTTTTTTCAAAATTGCGTACGAAGCAATGGGAGAGGAATGGCAAAAAGCTGGATAAATACTACCTCGCCCTTTGTTTCCTAATCATCTTGTGAATCTCTATCAATTGTGGTATCTCATACATTAACATACATAATTAAGAATATTCTTCTCATGTTTTGTGAAACTATCCAGAATAACATGTAATATGATTATATATCTAGGTACTTGTAATGTTTTCAAATGGTTTTATGAAAAACCTACCTTTTTCAAATCCGGAGTGAGATCTGTATCATCGAAAATTTCGGATCTTGATTTCACCCTAAATACCAATGCCGACAACAGAGCAGCTACTTCCGCTGCTCTTAGTTTTGTGAGAATATTTCTCAATACTAATTCAGTTATTAAAAGTTCATTCATGCCGATTTCGCAAGCTACACGCCCTTTGAGCTCAACTGAAAAACAAAATCGTAATTATTTTCAATTTCACAGTGTAGTGGTTTGATAGATAAAAATCAAATTTTTTACTACGTTTCGCCTCGGCACCCAGAATAATTAGCCGACCTTGTTTAAGGAAAGTGTTCAACAAAGGAAAAATATATAAATAAAAAAAATAATATGTATATTTGTTATGTTGTATATTATTATGGCACCAACGAAACTGGAGTTGTATTGACCAGTCTCAGAAATTCCATTTTTGTCTCTTACAACTTACATATCTTTGCTATTCGGTGTACTATTTGGGAGTTTTCAGCTATTAATTGCAAGAATATGTTATACTTAGAAAATACATCACAAACGGAGTTTTTCTTTGAATGTGGTTGACTATGTTCCTTGCTGAGTGGTATTGGTTTGGACTTCCATTGTCTATATTGTCAACTCTATTGAAACATGTTGCTAAGAACGAAAGGATAAAAAATATAAAATCACAAATCAAATAAATTGATTGATCAATCAAAAACTTTAATGTAATTTCGACCAAAAATCTATGTCGACTTTTTTGCTGGGATTTGATTACCTTATTTGGTTTGTAATTTTGAATTTTTCATCATTTCGATCTGAAAACAGGTTTCATTCAATAGAGTTAATATAGACAATCGAAGTCCGAACCAATACCACCCCACATACAGAGCTATCAACCGAAGCCAGCTGCTCATTTGTGGTTTCAGACCTCATCTTCACAAGGCAACACAGAGACAGATATCATCACAGAGACAGTTATACCTTTCTGCTTCACATACCCATGCCCGGAAATATAATATAATAGAGAGTGGTGACGTCGGTTGTTGCTTTGTGAATAGGTTTTCAGACTGAAACCACAAATTAGCAGCTATGTGCTCTAGAATTTCGAGTATTGCTGAAAGGTACTCACTTTTGTTTTGATTGTCAACATATTTCAACTGCCTCAGCAATTCTATCCTATTTTCATAATCCGGGTACAAAGACAGACTAGCATTCGATAGTTGAAATTCGAGGTCCTTCTTTTTCTCCTCCAAAAACTTCCTAGTAAACACCGAAGAGAATTGCTGTTCAAAATTAGGAATTCGGGTACTGGGCAAATAGTCAATGAGTTTGTCTTTTGAATCGTACATTTTCCTCAATACGTGGTATAAGTCTTGCTCGTTTATTTTCAAGTCGATAGTGAAATGGAGGTAATCTAGTTTGTTAGAGGATCCGTTGTTGGTGTTAGCTAACATGGTTAGCTTATAGAGTTCTTGCACTGCTTCAACGCAAGTGTTACCTGGAGGATCATCTTTGAATCGGTCCATCTGTCTTTTTTCCACATCTCTTATGATCAGTTCCGAATTCGTTTTGATGGTTTTATTCGATATTTCAAATATTTCAACTGCAGATACGATGAGTATTTCGTGACCTGGAGTTCCTGTTGGACTGAAAAGTTTTTCTTGTGCTAAACTCACCATATGATACCAACGGTCTTCTTTTGAATCATCCTTATTTTTTGTTGAATCATCACTTAGAACTAATACTTTGTATTGGACTTGTTTAGAACGTAAGGTCGATAGCAGAATAGCCAGTTTATTGAGGTGGTGTTTTTGAGTCACCACCATAATTCGTCCAGGGTTCAAAATCTTTTGAACTTTTGATGAATTCATAACCATATTCTGAAAAAAATATTGATATAAGACATGATATCGTGCAAGTTTCATTTTCACTTGTAGAGTCAGAAGATATTATGATTGATGTTTACTCGTTAAGAGATGTGTTAGTCTTTGAGTTTACAATCAACTCAACTCTTCGAGCAATGTTCAGATAGAAGAAATCGAGAACTTGGAAACAGATAAGATCAACCAGTTGGTTGTACTTTTCTAATGATGTCGAATAAATTGAAAGAAGCAACAAAAGTGTTTTCATTAATTGGACCGATAAAATAATTGATTTACCTCGATTCCAGTGATTATGTTATGTTGTCTTGATAATTGTGCAAAGATATGTTCCTAGTCGATATAAAAAAAATTGAAGCTATGAAATACTCATTATCACCTTAGCATTGAAAGCCAGGGGATTGGCCTGAACAAGTTGTACCTTTAGATGATTTGATTTATAGCCAGTCTTCAAGTGTGCCCACTGACTAATAGTTGTAATATTGAGAAATAATTTCCAGAAACTTGTATGAAAACACAAAGATATCTGTGATCTCAGCAGTACAGAAAACGCTGATAAAAAAAAGAAGCACCATCCTTACTCTTACTAGCTTTGTGCTTTTATGCTATTTTTCGTTTTGCCATGAAGTTCTATTAGACACAACATTTTATACAAACATCAACGCTCTCACAGAAGAAGGGTGTGATGGAAATCAAAATGCAAAAGAAATTCTCCGAAGCCAATCAATAAATAGCAACATGAACAAATGTGGACTTCAACATTTTGAGTGAATGAAAAAGGAGAAGATTTCGGAAATGTTTGACAAAAGGTATGGCCCTAGATACTGAACATTGCTGGATGAGCTGCAGAGAGCTATGCTAGAATGTCTTGATAGTACAAAGAAATAAACCATCGTTAGTTTAAATGGACCAGTTCATTGCAAATATACATCTACAGTAGACGGGCAGTAAATGTTGTCATATTGTTCTCATAGCCCGATCAGGTAAATGAGTTGAAATTTGGTGTACATATAAATATAAATGGAAGAATAATCCATGCTATTAGACCAATTGAAATGTTCAAAACATTATATTTATCTCAATATATCGTTTCGAAAAGGAGCAAATTCAAGGGAAATATGACAAAGTTGATAAGCGTTTTGGAACGTTCTGGTCATTTTTTGGCTGATAGGTCATCTATGTGCTATCTAACCTAAAAACCATACCATCCCTAGGACAGATGAAGCAGACTAGCATTAACGAATAATGTTCTCAATATTCGCTCGACTCATTAATGCAGAAGAATAATCGGGAATGATTATTAACGGTACTTATAATATATAGATATTTAAACACACGATGAAACAACGATGAATCAATATTGAAACCCTATTCATCTTACCATTATGTCTTCCCTAATGTTCAGGTATACATTGGCCGCTTCATAATATTTGACTAAAGGTTGCAGATAACTGCTTATTTGCTGTCTGCATAGCTCGGTCATTTGCTTCTCAACTTGTACTAGCTCTTTTTTTATGTCAACCATATTTTTCTGATGATCCGCCTCTCTGAAACTCCTTGACATCATACCTTCTACACTAAGACTTTCCACCCTCAACAAACTTAAAACCTGAAATGAAACTGATTAGATGACACATACCTCAATATTTCAACAATAGAGAACTTCAACATTCACAATCATAAAAAAATTACAGAGTCTAGTTACCATTCCATAAGTAAGTCTGAACTGGCTCACTAACGAACTGGGTTTACCGAGCATCATCTTCTTCAAACTGTCTTCATGTGGCAGGTTCATTTTGCATAAAATGATAACAGTCCCCTCGTCATCGAGACCTCTCCTGCCTGCTCGTCCTGCCATCTGAATATACTCAGCAGGCTCCAGCTCTCTCAGTTCTTTACCATCATGTTTTTTAACAGAATCGAACACTACGGTTCTTGCAGGCATGTTCACACCCATAGCAAAAGTTTCTGTAGCAAAGAGCAACTGAAAATGAATGATAAGGCATATTGAGTGGTAGTGGTTCAAACTTCCATTGTCTATGCAATTTTATTAAAACCTCTCAAAAACTTATCAGATCGGAAAAACTGAACTTGAAACAATAAAATCCTGACAAGAGAGATGAAATAAAGATGTTATCAAATAATTAACACTTAAACTAGAACTACGACTATCTAATACCATGTGAGTGTGACAGATCTCACATCAGAGAATCAACAAGGCCAGTAGAGTGAAAATGGGTGAATACAATAAAAACATATGAGGAGAAACCATTGGTTCAGAAGAAAATGAAAGGAAGCCGTGTGATGTGTAGAAATTACTCATCCAACAGATGGACCAACTCCGGCTTAGCGGAAAAGTGCCTCGTATTAACACATCAAGTTCCTGCTGAAACACGTCAATACTAGTGTTTTTTGGTTCAAACCCAATGCAGGGATTGTCATATATCTCGTTTATATGGTCACTGATTTCCAGTCAGGTTACTACTTTTCATTCCGTCTGAATTGACGGAACCTTTGGATGGAAGTAGTGGGGGTTTATACATATTTCGAATAAGCTTATTTTATACACAGATGAACAACAAACATTCAAAAATGTGATATAAAATTTTGGAAGAATTCCTTTTCACATGGCCACAATACCAGAATCCAATTACTTTAATCTAAACGCGAATAATTCCAATGAGAGAAAGGAATCATTCAAATCAATCAACATTTTTTTGAAAGAACTAAATATAAATCTCCTTGGATAATAATATACACCAATTAATCAAATATTTCTTCTCCATTTACTGTTGAGCTATATACATTATGATGTAAATTTTTTGGGGAAGAAATTTATATTTTGTCTTGAATAACTGATAGGTAACGAGTTTTTCAAGTAGCTTCATGACCTCCGAACAATTGTAGATTTTCCGATGTTGTACCAAAGCCGTTTTTATCATTTTTGTTGTTTTTTGTTATACAATTCTGAATATTCTGCTGCTGACCGGGTGGTTATGAAAAAACACCTCAAATGTACCTACTTTCTCTAGGTTCAAAATGATACTAGTCATTATCGCCATCATTATGAATAGGTACGTCAGATCTCGGATAGCACGGCATTTTTTATTATTCGCATTATTCCACACTGGCTTGCAAATAGCAAATCATCCCTACTTGAAGGGACGTTCACTGCTTATATTGGTTTCGACTTCTGAGAATTTATTCGTTCGTAGGGTGGCGACAATCGATCAACATCTTTCTGGAAACTCAACTATGTAGGTAGCGAAGGGCTATTAAAATGAGACACGAGCTACTGACCACCATTATAGCACGATACATTGGGGTTTCGAATTAAGATCGCAGAGCCACATTCCAGAAAACTCCAACTGATCTGCACAACTATTGTTAATTAAGGTTAGGACTTCGACGTTGTTTGAAAATTCCAAACCGTAAAATTTTGTGACGACTTTTTATGTGAACGTTAACCATAGATTGTGCTTGATTAACAATAGTAATAACTTTAATCATATTCCAAATTTTCAATGATATCGTAGCGCCACTTCGACCAAGACTTCAACTAAGAAGCACCACTTTGGAAATACTTTGAAATTGACTGAAACTTTCCAACAGAGGTCATATCAGTCATCTTGAAATTCCAATAGTAGGGTGGATGTTAATGCGAGTGAGAACGACCCCAACTGCAGCACTTGAGGTCCTGCTTGGGCTTCCACCAGTGCATATCTACATATAAAGAGAAGCTCGATTGGTGACTTACAGGCTAATGCAGGGAAAAACCCCAATCAGCCAGTCACACGGGGCAGAATACTTGAAACTGTACAACTGAATGCAGATCCAATACTAGGAATGCCCGTGGATAACACAGTTCCGCAGTACAACTTTCAAAAAGATTTCCAATAATCATACCAAGTAGAGAGGACTGGCAAAACGGTCCACCGGTAAAAGCAGACGAAACTCATCCAAGACGAAGTAGGAGCTAGTATATAGGGAAGCAGAGCAAAGACGAGAATCGTACTCAACTTTGGACATAATGCACCAGGCAGAAGTAGCGGCCATCGAACACTGTAAAGGAAAACTAAACTGGCTATCTGAACGCACCCAATGAGCTGGGTACCCAGAATGATACCGGACATGAGGGTCACAAGGGCAACGAGGAGGCCGATGCTCTAGCCCGTGAAGGCGCATCCAAGGCTATGATCGGCCCAGAATCCTTATGCGGGATCGCGAAAGCATGTATAAAGACATCCATTAATTCATGGATGCAAGCCGAATCGATAAATTGGCGAAACAAGCTCCCAGAAATGAGGCAGGCGAAAGAGTTGATAAAGGAACCATCGCCCAGATTGACGGAGGACCTGCTCAGGAAACATATGAGCAACATGGGTCTCACAGAAGAAACCCAATGCAGATTCTGTAAAGAAGAGGAAGCAACCGCACCGCATTTGGTCTGAGACACGCGAGATTCGAGGAAGAGAAACCAGAGGCCAGTGTCGAGGCTATGGAGTCTCATCAAAGAGATCAAGCTAAACAATGAGTTCTTATAACCAAGGAGCATCACAATGAATCTGAAAAGGTTGCAGTGAATCAGCCCATGGGCTAGCTCCGCAACAATCTAATACTAGGCGAGTGAAAACCATAACCAGAAAAGGAATTTCTGGCAAAGACATAATAATCTACACTGACAGTAGACAAGCCCTACTAACCTTGAATAGACAACGTATTATCTCAGGGTTAGCACTAGAGTGCCATCAAGATTTAGCTAACGCCTCGGTAGATAATAATATCGTACTAAGGTGGGTGAAAGGGCACGACAGGAGCAAAGGTAACCGCATTGCTGACTCTTTGGCCAGGATGGCGGCTGGAATGAACATTTTGGGACCAGGTGACACCCATGGCTTGACGACTTCGACAATTGCGGAACTAGCCAAACGTTACACCCATACTCAAACCCTCAAAAGATGGGATGAAACCAAAGGATGCAGTTTTGCCAGGATCACCCTGGGCGACCCTGAGAAGCTGGATCCAAATAAATATTTGGCGATGACCAGGAAGAACCTACGTTTAACAGTGGGATTTCTGACTGGACACTGTCAACTAAGGAAACACCTCCATATTATGGGGCTAGTGGACACACCTCTATGCAGGATGTGTGAACAGGAAGATGAAACTGTCAGGCATGTCTTATGCGAATGTCTGGAGCTATCGTCGATAAGAGAGTGTGTGTTCGGTGAGTCTTGGCCTACACCTGCCGATATTAAGGAGATGTCCCCTGGTGACCTGTCCTCCTTCCTGGATAAGGCAGGATGGACAATGTCCTAGGAGGGCGACTCCTTGGGAGGATGTACAATGGGCCATATTGTGGCCTAAGTGCTGTGTGTCTATACTCACCCTCCCTACTCTACAGATACAGATACAGAGTGTAAACCATCGAGGAAAATATGACGTTTCGCGATAAGATTTTTCCTAGAGACACTTAATGTACTGTCGATGGAAGGCCTACCACTGACCAGGTGAATTATTTCTGGAATGATCGGCACAAATATTCGTGAATGATAAATTGTGTAGCGAAACACATTTCGCGGTTTTATAAACCCATTGTCAGTGAGAATCGTACAGTGTAACTTTGATATTTTTGTTAATATGGGTTTTCATCAAGTATCAGCGAGTTGAATTCAATGTCTGGAACGAGTTGTTGAAAATTGCTATTTAGCTGGATCCTGCTCTGACGGAAACCCTACAGAGCTCGACCGGCTGTACTCACATAGGCTGAAATCGATGATCAGACTTGAGTCTCATCAAAGAATATTATAACACCTCGCACAATTTCCTCTAAGTTATCATGTAAAGTTTTGTATATCCAAGATGAAAAGTAATTCTAGTGTTTCCACTGGTGTGATATTTTTTGGTCAACAGCACTTGACATTGTAAATCCGAATGAATTATTCAGCAGATGTTATTAGTGGTTTCCAGCAGATAATGAAAAAACTAGGTGATAGTGACATCCTAGAAGAATAAAAATTATCTCTTTTCAAGACCTTACTTAGCTGTTATCATGAACTGACATCTCCTGTCAACACAATCTTTCACATATATGCAAGCACCAGAATTTCTATGCATATTGGTTTCATAAGATAACCAAACTGAACCATTCATTTTCTAAGAAGTATCGAAATTACTATCTGGTTTTCAAGAGGTAGATACAATCAGGGTATCAATACTTTTCATGATATACAGTGGGTTAATAAAACCACCTCCATATCTCAGTTTTTGAAATTGAATTATTTGACTATGTAGAGCTGATGAACATGCGGAATTGCTTTCAATTTGTTGAATAACAGCATTTGTTTTGCTCTGGATTAGTTTAATGGGAAGTCATTGGGTACATTCCTCATCTATTCATTTAACAAAATGTCTGTATCAATATTATTCTTCACTATTCGACATTTTCAGTTGAGAAACCGCTATGACGCCAATATTAGTTTCACCTCAATCTATCATCCTAATAGTTTTAGAATTTACTTACCTTAATGAGTCCCCGCTGAAACAACATCTCCACAATTTCTTTGATGATGGGCAGAATTCCGCTATGATGAACTCCAATACCTCGGGTTAAAATATCCTTCATCTTGATTATCTGTGGAATATTTTGGTCCGGTTCCTTGAGGCATCTTATACATTTGTTGAAAAACATAGCTATGTGTGTTTTTTCCTTCTGAGTTGTCAAATCCAAATTTGTCAAATTGTTGGCGTTGTTGTCACACTTTTGTCTCGAAAATGTAAATGCCACCACTGGGAGCAAATCATTTTTCTTCAAATGAGCAACTAGACCAGACCAAAGGGTTTTGTCTTGAGCCGGCGTCATTTTCTGGTAATAATTCTTTTGGGAGTCTGGCACAGATGCTTTTGCTAGAGCATATCTTCAAAATGATACATGACAAAAAAAAATTAATGAATATTGAATGATGTTTATTCCCAAAGAAACTTACAAGTTTATAAGAATGAAAGCAAAATATCATAAAATGACAATCTGAGTGCTCTAATGATCAAATAACACATAAGGACACTATTAAAGAATGGACGATTTTAATATAAGGATGTTGATTTTGTTGCCACTGTTAGTCTCCCCAAAATAAAAAAATTAGAAAAGCGAACACAGGAGCTGGGCGCACAACCACCCTCGCCATGAGTACAGGGGGTGGAGAGATACCTTTTTTTAAATATATGTGAAAAAAACTGATCATTCCTACCTAGAATTTGTATTCTAGATGAATGAAGACCAAAAAACATACCGGAAATGAAAATCGTTTTTAAACAAATATTTCCTTGTCAGCTTCGCTTTGGGATAGATGGGTATATAAAGGAAACAACATAGAGCGTATAGATCCAGATTAGTTCACATCAAAATCATAGTTGAAAATTGCATATCTTAAGCTTTTCTTGAATAGACCTCGGTTCATATATTCTTCAAGTCCGCGGGCAACCTTTCGAAATATTCATAAATACTAAAAAAAAATATTTCTCAAATTGCCTTCCATTGTTCGGGAGGGTAGTTTGCAAGAGTGTTCCTAGTGCATTTATTGTGTACATCGTGATGAAACCGAGTTTTGTCGTATAAATAAGTTGGTGTTTTTGTATCAATAATATTATTATACAAACTGCAGCTAAGAACCAATTGTCTTCTCCGCATTGACAAGAATTTCGTTTGAGAGAATGAAAATGTGTTCCTCTGTAAACCGTCATCTCTTGGAAAATTGTTCATAGTCGAATGTTCAAGTTCAACGTTCAGGCCTCTGCATCTCAGTTATTGAGCTTTGGAACTAGATGATTATTGAAAAAAAATCATTTGGTCACTGAACAACATTGTTTCCTTCAGAAGCATAGACAGGGTCATTTCAAAGCATTTTGGAGGGGGAGGGGGTAGAAGGCACCAGCTTTCTTCCCCACTTCTAACGTCCAATCGCCGCCATTGGGGGGTCAGGACAAATACAGTTTTCAAAATCACATTCAACCTGTTCGAAAAACTCAAATGTGCTAGATAATTTTGAAAAAATCTGCTAACTACAGGGTGTAACATAACGTTAAAATATTCGAGTGACGTATTCCTGACACAATTTCAAGAAAAAAAAGTCTATATTGACTTGTATCAGGAAATGATTCGTTTTGGAAATACAGGGTGTTGAAATTGATTTTTTTTGTCCGATTTTTAAAAATAACTTTTGCAAAAAATAAGTTATTTGTACGAAATTTGGAACCCGTTTTTTTTTGACGTGGGAAATCATAATTTCAATTAATTTTCATGTAACATCTAGAGGGCGCTGCATACGCTTCATATCAAATTGCCCCATTTTTTTTGGCAGAAACCTTTTGGTACTTTTCATGAAGAAACCTAATTCCCACACCTTTTCCACTTAAAAAAGGTACGCTTCCTCAACAACTCTAGATGCATATTACTTAGCTTCTATGGCGTTAAGTGAAGTTGCTGCATTACAAAACCTAAGTATGGACTGGATCACGTCAAAATAATCAACTTTTTTCTATAAAATGTTTATCAAAAAAATATTCATTTTGGAGATACAGATTATTGAACTTTTTCAAAACATTGTTGTTTTTTGTCGTGAGTTTTCTGTAAGTTATTTTCATCAAACGTTATACGCAGAATACCCAGACAGACTTAATCTCCTCTGAGCATTATTAAACTGCTTAATCAATATAGCCAAATTTGACTTCAATTATTTCTGCCACTCCTCGCTTGTTAATTCAAGCGAGTATAGACGCATCTTTCAGAGAAGGTACCTCCCATGTTTTAAATTAAAGTAAATTAAAGTAAACCCATTTCAACAATGGGTATCTCGAAAACGAATCCTTTTTCGATTAACATTTTTTTAATAAAATGGTGTTTATTTTGACATAATTCAGCTTATCCAGCACATACT